>JAEQML010034626.1:0-108900 GCA_016904865.1 Pissodes strobi
GGGGGGTGAAGCCCTATAATTGGGCCCCCTTTTTAGAGATCTGGTAATGGGACCTTTGAGGGCGAAGCTCTAAAACGGAGACGAAGCCCTTTAATCTAAATACCCGAATAAGCGTGTGAATGTGAAAAGTATACTTTGCACACGCCGTGTGCAAAATATACTTTTCACACGATGTTTGAAATGTCCAGTTTTCAAGAGCAGTTGCTAGTGCGTTTTTGTCTATTTTCAGAAATATTGTCGCATGAGCCGTAGGCGAATGCGACAATCCCATGAATAAAAAAAGGGTACTTTACACATGAGTAGCATACAAAATTTTTTCTACTATCGAAAAATATATGAAAAAATAAAAATAATGTTAAATTACTTTACGCACTAGTGCGTAAAATAAATTATTTTACGCACTAGTGCGTAAAATATATTATTTTACGCACTGCCCTAAACGTCAAAAAATATGTCAGTAAACGTCAAAAAATATGTCAGCTTTACTTTACGCACTAGTGCGTAAAATACCTTACTTTACGCACTGCACATTAAAAAGGCCTATTTTACGAATCTTAGAGTGTGCGTAAAGTGAGTATTTTACGCACGGTAGTAGAAAAAAGTATATTCAACATACATTTGCAATGAATGGTCATTGCATAATATACTATTCAGCAGCTAATAATGAAATAAAATTTCCGAAAACTTATTTCCTGAATAATTTCAAATTTGAAAGATAAATTTATGAGATACCAAAAATACGCAATTTTATCCCGATTTAAACGTTTTTGTGACACATAGGGTTTTTCTGCTCTCAATGATTAAACGAAAAATTAAATCATACCACTGCTAGCCTAAAAATAAATTGCTTATCATTATTTTTGAGACAAATAAAAAGGAACTGAAGTATACAAATTTTATTTAAAAACATACAAACATGACAAATATCTGGTTAATGACATATTCAAAAAGTAGCTTAGTAACTATTTTCTTCTATTAAATACCTATTAAAACATATTTACAGCAGTGCCTTCACTGGTTTTGAAACGTTACCAAGTTAGTATACTTATCGAATGGGGAAGAGCCGTCGGTCGTCGACCTCCAATGCTCTCAATCTATTGGTGCAGTTGCTTTACTACGTGCATACTATAAATATTTTGGGGGTAAAACAAGGCGGAACCAAGGGAAGCGGCATTGTCAGATTGACATGTAAGAACTTCAGAACCGGTTTTTGATGAATCAAAAATGGGGAAAACAGGGCCGGATTTACCACTAGGAACACTAGGCAATTGCCTAGGGGCGCCAAACCCCAAAGGGGCGCCAGCGTTAGCCAGCGTTTTGGCTTTTTAATTAATTGATACCTGAGAAAAGGGGAAAACAATAAAAAGAAACAACCTGAATTTAATTTAAACAATTTTTTTTCAATAATAATTAAATAATTATTTCTTATGTTATTCGTATAAACTGATTGCACTTATTTACTAAAAACAAAGATAATACGCCAAAGTCAAGATGTCAAAATAGCGCATAAACTGTTCACATATTCGCGTTGGCGTACAGATTTGCCTAACGCCTCAGCCTAATATAGCAATCCGGTTTTTCAGAGCTATTTTGGATATAGTTGATATCGCTTCACAAGATTTGTTAACTAATAACAAATCTTGTGAAGCGATATCAACTATATCCAAAATAGCTCTGAAAAACCGGTAACAAAAGCTGAGGCCACGGGGCTTCTTACGGATTTTAATTCATAAGAAATGGGAATTTTAACTGCATCTTGGTCCGACGACGTGCTGGAAAAACGTCGTCAAGCCAGCAGGTCACTCCAAACTGTCGATACAGATTTATCTACCGCTATAAAAGTCTATTAAACACTAACAGGGTATTTTGGATCTATTAGAGATAACTATAATTTTTATGAAGAGCGGGGAAAGAAGAAAATTACAAAAAAGACCAAGAAATTAAAAACAAGAATACAATTTGATGAAGGCGGTGGCGTGGATGTCACGTTTAATGGAAAAAGTGATCTTAGGATTAACATTTATAATAATATTCTGGACTCCTTGAAAATTTTGTGTTTTAAAGTAAAACAGAAACCATGGATGATGCGGAGATCCGCGCTAATTCAAAATTATTGCAAAATTTATATTCCCATGATTTAGATGAATCATTCATTGAGGAGATCCTCCAATTTAAAAAGAAGAATTTGACGATATCAGCAATATCAAGCACTATCTTAAATTTATTAGATACAAAAACTTGGTAGCTATGTTTCCAAATATCGAGATAGTGTCAAGAATTTTGTTTAACACTACCAATTAAAAATACATCAAGAGTAAGATCATTATCGATACTAAATCGAACAAAAACGTATTTACGGAACTCCTTTGGCCAAGAAATTCTAATCAACTTGGCGGTTCTTTCTATTAACAGTGACATTATTAATAAAGTTGATTTCCAGGAAATCATATGGGAGTTTGCCAAAAAAAGAGTCGAAAAAGAATATAAAATATTTCTTGTTCAAGTTTATTATTTTTTGAATGAACTGTTACCCATTTCATTTTTTGTTTGTTCTTTTATTTGTATTAAGAGTATTATTATTAGTGTATTTATAACGCAGTACTCAGTACACCTATTTTTATGTTACGTTGGCAAGCAATGTTTTTAATAGAAAATATGTGCAATTTTTTTGCCTTATGATAATACCTTAAGTTCTTAACCTTATTTCCCTTTTATACCAACACGAAAATTGTTGGGGGGCGGTAGGAAAAAAGTGCCTAGGGGCGCTTTTATTGTAAATCCGGTACTGGGGGAAAATAAGTATTTAGTGTTATAATTTAATATGAAAAAAGTATGTACAGTAACTCGTAAACTTAAAATTTGGCAACGCTACATCTATGGACCATAGAATGTGCCTCAATATTGGGGGAAAACAAAGAACCATTTGTCCCGTCTCTTCAGGTTAAATGTCTTTGGTAGAGACGTAATTTGAATTGGACGTGCTGTATGGGTTGCCACTTCTACAGAAGGACCCACCATTGCCTCGCAAAATCTGGCATTACAATTCTGCAAACTGGGACGATCTAAGGGAGTTCTACTTAGATTTTCCTTGGCTCGACGTTTGCTTTGGCACTGACGACCCGTCAGCCTGCTGCGAAGAGATCACGCAAGTAATCTCCTCAGGAATGAGAGCATACATCCCAAATTACATCAAGTTACCATGAAAAGGAAAGTCCTGGTTCGACAGAAGATGCGAAAGGGCTGTAGATAGAAAACAGCAAGCCTACAAGTACTGGCAGCAAAATCAGACCGCTGAAAATCGCAATTATTTTGTCGAAGCGAGAAATGAATGCAAATGTGTGATCGACGAAACTAAGGACAAACACATTCAAAGGATCAGGAATAAACTTTTGCAATGCCCCAGTGGCTCCAGGAAGTTCTGGTCCGTAGCAAAGGCAGTATAAGTAATAACTTTGCAAAAACGTCTCGTCTCTCCCCCCTTGGACAGACGAACGAGGCATCACGACAACTACAGCCAAGGAAAAAAGCAAACATGCTCGCCAAAATGTCTTCATCGCACTCTACTTAGACGACTAACGTCTAGCCGGTACCGGTAACTGGCTATCCCAGCGACTATACCTAATAAAAATGTTAGCTAGAATAACTCCGATACCTTTTATCTTCAATTATAAACACACAAGCGTCTAGAAAGCAGGCGGCTAGACGGTTTAGGCGGACTGGTCTGGAACATTCATGAGCCGCTGACGGTAACTGACTATCCATGGTATTATTATGGCTTTGCATGGCCCTCCGCTCGCTTCACTCGCTACGGGGGCTGAAGAAAAGGAAACTAACCAAAATTATGAAAAAGAGTAAATTAATAAAAATCAATAAACAAAACTTCTGTTGCGACCGACGGGAATCAAACCCGCAGCGCCGGAATGACACACAAGCACGCTACCCTCTACACCACCGAGGCGTTGCAGAAATTTTGCTAGAACGTAGTGACATGGATTCGTTTCGCCGCATCGAAAATTATGCATATGCACATTTACATTACATTCGCGCTATAAAATTTGCGATGGATATTCAGTTACCGGCAGCGGCTAGACGTTAATCCTTAGACGTTCCCCAAGGCCCTCTCTCCCCACCATATCGAACATCGAACATCAACACTACCATGGCAGAAGTCAAATTTCATTACCGTGATATTCGTAAAATCCTTAAAGAACTGGGTACGCAAAAGGCATCAGGACCGGACGAAATATTGCCTATTCCTTTTACTTACTGTGAATTCGGCCTTTTCTTCATCTCCTGTTCATTATCTATAACCGGGTTCGCAGTACCAGTGTGTTGACACCCTATTTTAGTCGTAAAATAATTTGCCTATACACTTGGGCAACCACCCATATTTCGCAACCTAGTTGAAAACCACTTTATGCCTCTTACCAATACTTAAATCTATTCTCAGGTATATTAAATATAATTAAATGAATGTAAGCCACATCAGTGATGTTTTGAAATTAATAAATTAATTGAAAGGGAGCATTTTAATAGTGGCTGAATTTATTCGCTTATTTTTTAATATGACCTAGTATCTACAGCGCCAGACAATCATTCCTTGCACATTAAAAGAAAATGACACTGATATTATTATTTGGACTGTGAATTTTTTCCATTGTTCAACTTTCCTATATTATATTTTACTAGGCTGTCAAACAATTATGGAATAATAAAATAAATTCAATCAGCAATTTTCTTTTCCGCAGTGAATCAATTAACTAAAATACGAAGTATGCTAGCACTAAGTATTTAATGGGATACTCATTTTAAATATCGAATACATACATACAATAAATGTTTCCCAATATACAGGCACTCTACGCCTCATTATTTAAATTAAACTTACTATTTAACTTGCGCACTGAATTGTTTACTGAAATACTCATGAATTTCTTGCAGACAGAAAACGATAAATATTTTCAGATATACCAGCACTCTACACATTATGACTTAAAACTAAACTTACTGTCTATCGCTTAATGTTAACCCAGAACCTGCCAACCTAGCTGCCCTTGTTCTTGTTTGACCATCTTATCCCTCGACGAATGACGAAGATCCACCACGTTACTTGCTTTACTTTTCGAACCGACATGAATTTACTTATTTCCTTAGTTATTTCCACGAGCCCTTAAACTGAAAGGCACTAATTTTGGTTTGGTGAATACTGTGACCATAGTAACAGGCTTGAAAATCAACGTTATATTATAAACGTCTCGCGCCCCAATCGGGCATAAGTACCCACTACAAATGGATAGACTTTAAAAGTTACCCGAGTCCCAGTTCGGACATTATGACGTGCAGCAAGTGGAGAGTATGTTAAGACTGCTTTTTCTCCGAAAATTTCACGCTTTTATAGCAGGTTTTTGACGCATTTTGTCCTCCAGAAAATCCAGAATCTCTGTACACCTGCATTAAGAAAACACGTGATGTTACGCAATTTGCCCTGATTTCGGCGAAAACACGGTTCGAGTTCTAATTGGTTTTATTTTCCATCTCCCTGAAGCATTCGGTATTTTTCCATACCGAGCTTTGACTTTTAGATCACACATGTGTTCCAAAGTTCAATCAATGTTCGATCCTTATAAGGCCATTTTTTTTTCTTTCAATTTAATTCGCTGGACGGGAAAATAGAACCGCCCCCGACCAATAGTGTTCTTTTTTAGAACAAAGTTTGGGGAACCTGTGTAAGAATTCTTTGACCGCAGTTGATCTCTTTTCTAGTTCATTTTGTGCCGCGTTCTCCTGCAGTCGAAAGCAAAAGTATACGTCACCGCGTTTTAAAATCGGATCCCGAATCTTGTGCAGTTAAACAACATGCCGTTTATTGAAAGTTGCTTCAATGGTAAGTGGCTTTATTAATATTTATTTTTATTTTGTATTGAACGAGTTAAGTGCTTTTGGCTTACGCTTCCCTTAGAAAAATAACAAACCCCTTATTATCTTTTTGTTTTCGCGATTCCGGTCTTACTTCGTGAAAGTTAAACTTCAATTTGTTTATAATTTTTGTGAATCAAAATAAACTTATTATTTTATTTGAACGTTTTCTCCCTGGGTTACTTCATTTAATTTTGGAACGGTTAAAATTAAATTAAAATTTTTATTTATTTTTGTTTTAAACAAATTGTTGAAACAATTCTTAAAATAAATCAGGTGTTGGCCCTTGGTTCATCACATCGTGTTAAAGAACTGCGCCAACGAACTAACACCCGTTTTTTCAGACTTTTTCTCTGTCTTACGGAAAAGGGATTTGCCCATCTTCTCGGAAAGTCGCTCGAGTGCAACCTGTTCCAAAAAAAGGCAAGAAAATCACGCCCTCAAACTAACGTCCAAATGCCTTGCTTCCAATAATCTCCAAAGTCATGCAACGTGTAGTCAATCAGCAACTACTCAAGTACCTCGAGAACAACAGAATAATCAGCGATAAGCAATAAGGCTTTCGCAAAGACAAATCGACAGGAGATATATTGGCCTATGCCACTCATATATGGAGTAGGGCAATTGAGAACTATGGAGTGTTTGGAGCGATTGCGTTGGATACTTCGAAGGCATTCGACAGAGTTTGGCATGACGGACTGCTCAACAAACTGCCGTTCTTCGGACTGCCAGCCTCTCTCTGCAGCTGGCTTGCCAGTTCCCTTAAGAACATATCTCTGCACGTTGCAGTTGATGGACAGATCTCAGACACATCCTCCATTAACGCGGGCGTGCCTCAATGCGCAATACTTTCCCCAACTCTGATCCTCATCTATATTAATGACCTGCTAACCGAAACGAATAATCCTGTTTACAGTTTTGCAGATGACATTACCCTTGTCTCCCACTTTAGATCATCCTGTCATCGCAGACAGGAGCAGATTAGAGCAATTAATCAAGACCTGGAGAAAGTTCAAACTTGGGGTGACAGAAATTTGGTCCAGTTCAATGCAGCAAAGACCCAAGCAGCCACGTTTACCAAGAGGGCCAATACAGCGGGCCCTGACATCATTATGGCAGGATCGACCATTCCTACATCCTCGTCAATCGGACTGCTGGATGTCTCGGTCAACAGCAATATGTCCTGTCATGACCACGTTGCTAACATCGCAAAATCTGCCTGCCAGAAGCTTGGTGCGCTATTTCGCAACAAAAACTGTATACACCGCAGCAGTTGCTCTTGCTCTACAAAGCGCAAATAAGACCGTGCTCACACATCTGGGGTGCCGCACCAAAGCACACCCTAAAGCTGCTGGATTCCATTCAGAAGAACGCTGAGCGTCTCGTCGGCGACCGGGAGTTGACCCGGAATCTGGATAGTCTGGAACATCGACATGTGGCCGAGATGTCCCTGTTTTACAGATACTTTCACGGCAGATGTTCCCAGAATTTGGCCCGCCTCATCCCGCCCCTGGCAACGCCTGTCAGACTATCACGACAGATGGCAAGAGCGCACCAGTTCGTCGTACAACTGGAAACACCTAGAACATCGATTTACAAGAACTCCTTTGTCTGGCGCACTGCATCACTGTGGAACTCACTCCCATGACATCTGTTTCCCCCTAATTACAACCTACAACTATTCAAGAACAGTGTCAATCAACATCTTCGCACACACACCGCTCGTCAAGCGACATAGGATCTCCCTCTAGTGTGTGTACCAGAGCGATAAAAAAAAATTGGGTTAGTTTAGGTTAATTTTTGGTTAGTCTGGGTTAGTTTGGTTTAGTCTGAGTTAGTTTCAGTTAGATTGGGTCGCATTTATTACAGTGATTGACTACAATCGGCAAACGATGAAAATGGTTATTAAGGTGGTTTCCTAAAATAGATTCAGGCATTACAGGGAATGATTGAATACTTAGTCAAACACGGATTTCAGTGTTTGACGCCGACAGATAGATAAATAAAAACATATTCTACGATTATAAACACGCATTAATAAAAAAGGTATACAACACTTTTATTATGTTTAATGAGGAAGCTAAAATTAAGGATACTGATGTTCAATTTTAAGAATATTTAATATCCAACAAATTTATTAAATGGATCTAATTGTATAATACATAATAAAATATGATATATAAGTACAGTTCTACGCGTATGAAATGAATGTGATATTACTAAAAAATGGCATGCGATTGTATATGAAACACACATTTGTTTGTCTCTTCTCTCTTGCATTGCATTCTACAGAACGGTCTCTTCATTGGTCACCTATCAGCATTAACATTTGTTGGTAAGCTGTCTAATGTATTTTGGGGTTCCCGTTTGTCCACAGATTGCAAATAGTTTTTTAAAAAGCGGAAACCGAAAATGTCCATAAATATCGCCAATGGAGGTGTTGTTACGACAATTGATAGTATGCATATCATCATTACTTTCTCAGCATGTTTGTAATCTTCAGTAGTATTGTCTGATGTGAGTCCCATTAACACGGGGGCTAGTGCAGCCTAAATTATAAGAAAACATTTTTCAAGTGAAATATTTCAACCCTAACAATGTTCGAGTATAATATTAGTAAATCAAATACCCTAAGTCGAGGCTGTACACGGTGACAGTTTTAAAACTTATGATTACTATATTTTTTACACTAAGAAGATAACAAAAGAGCAAAAAATACCAATTCTACAAAAACGTGGGGGCATAAAATTAAGCTATTTTGTAGATCACCCTCACTCACCCCTCATCCACCAAAATTAATGAAATTTAAGTGCGAAATGTTAAAAAAAATTGAGATGTTTTAAAATTGGCTTTTGCAAAATTTGGCAGGAAAAATTAGAAAATACTCTTAAATAAAACAAAAGGATCCCAAGTCTAAATTAAAACACTATTGCAATGCTAAATTTCTCTATTTTTTGCTCTTTTTTGTAAAATCTTCAATAAGATTTGCATCTTATGAATCATTTAAAAAACGTGGTTGCTGTTGTCATCACTTGTGTGATTTTTTCTTAATTTATGGTGCTCATGGTATGCGCTATTTGAGAATTGCCATTACTTTTAATGAAAGGCATCCTGATAAAACAGTCAGCTGAGTGAGCCACGTCTACATAAGAGATGTTGTGAAATGAACGCCGATTGTACGTTTTTGCTTACTTCCTGTATTTGCAGCCTTTTCGTCAACTCTTGGTCATTTTCTGTTAAGTGGGTTCGCAGTACCAGTGTGTTGACACCCTAACTTTAGGAAAATATTTTTTACCTAGACGACCTGAGCAACGACCTTTTTATTCCACCTAGGCAGTTGCTTCATTCCACTTTGTTCTATACCCAAATGTAACCCTAGTCATTCGGAAATGAGCGTAGGTCAAACCATTTTCCGTTTTAAAATACTAACTGATATCTAAATTTTTAAGGGAGCACACAATTTAAGGGAGCATTTATGTTAATTCATCCCAAATATTTTCTTGTTTGTATTTTCTGTTATGCCCTAATTGCCCTAATTACTGAAGAGTTCGCCATAGAAATAAAATGTGGCATAATAAGAAGAAAGTAAGTAGCTTTATTAACACTTATCCCGCTGTCATTTTACTTTTTATCTGAAATTCAATCTGGCAAAACGGTAAGATAAATTCTACATTCCCTAATAAATACAGATTGGCACTAGCAATGAGTTTTAATGAGAGGTTCATAAAAATAGCAAGGAAATACATCAGTTATTTTTCGACAAATACAGGTAACCTAATCATTATAAATTAGAGCTAAACTTACTCTTTAGGTCTTACTGTTAGTCCGTAACTTGCAATCCAAGCCTTAATAGTTTCTAATACACCTCCCCTCATGACGGGCCCACACATACTAGCCCTTACAGAAACACAAGTTGTACTTTTCCGGGCCTGAATTGGAAAAAGGTACCGCTCTCTACGACGAAATAACTTTTTCTTGACTACCTATTGACTTTCCACTGGCGTCGGAGTGACTTTTCGTGAGTTGCTCCATATTGTTTAACAATTTGAGCAGATTAACTAGTTTAGTTACCAAGCATGCAGATTTGATCTAACAATCTTTTCAGAGTTCCCATATTTTTGGACAGACTAACGTGCTATAGCGCGTGAAGATTTTTTTTAGACTGACTTTTCGAGGTCCCTCTTGGGCATAGTAACGCGCATGAAAAGAGGCTGGCTCTTTTCCAAAGATTTTTAGCTTTTTATACTATACCATCTTTCAAGGCTTGTTTTTATATTCGAAAAATCTGTATTCAGCACCAGCCCAGCTATTAAAATGTTTTACTAAGAACACTTGCATTACTGTTTTAACATGTTTTGTAAATTCCAACCTCGGTTTTAGTGCCGCCGGGTGTTCCAAATTAGGATAATTAAAATTGGTTATTCCGGTTAACATGATTTTTGCATTTCAAACCCAGATCTTTGCTTCTTAATAGAAACGCCCCCTGGCCAAGGTTTTCTTTTTAGAGCGAAGTGTTGGGGGACCTGTTTTGGAAGTGTAGTTCTTCTACTTAGAACTCTGAAAAGTTTTAGACCGAAAAACAATGACTATCGAGCCTCAACAAGGAGCACCTGTCCCGTCACCTCACATGATTCATGAATCAATAAAACTCTTTTACCAAAATGTTCAATCCGTCAAAAACAAACAAGATAAATTCCAAATATATGCTCATCAAAAGGGATTTCATATACTGTGCATTTTGCGAACAAAGAAGCTACAGAATTCTGTATACCAGGATACAACATGGGTTCAGCGTACTGCCGTGACTATACAAGGGGTGGAGGAACAGCGATTCTTCTGGATTCTACGATTGAAAATAGTACTATTACTAAAATAAATAAATACTCTATTGAGAGAAGTATTGAGTTTTGTTGTGTATTTATACAGAGTGTTAACATATTTATTGTATGTTATCGCCAGCGGGAGACTTTAACACATTTCTGACACAGCTTACTCGGGCCATTGACGGCATCGGGCATCAGAGAAGGATTATCATCGTGGGTTATTTCAATGTGCATTTTGGAACCGACCAAAATGAGGCAATATCTTTAACAGGTAGGGGTCGCAACACGGCACCGCAATTGCTTGGACAATATTTTTATAAATTTTAATGACGTCTTAGTTAGATATAGAAGTGGCAGACAATAACCTGTCTGATCACAAATCTATAGAAATCCAATTCCAAATACCTATAACAATTGATAATAAAACTACATTAAGGAAATTTAGGCCAATAACTGAAATAGGTAAGTTTAATTTTTATAACAGTTAAACTTTTTGTATGAACTGTATAAACAACATCCCTCCCTCCTCTTACAACAAAGCAGAAGGCAATTAAAGAGATAAAAAAACTACAATGATAGGTTTATTTTAAATTCTAATAATAAATCTAAAACTATTTGGAAAATAATAAATAGCAATAGATCTACTTCGCAGAGGGACTCTGGCGCACCCAATATAAGTTCTAACGAGTTTAACAATTTTTTTGCAAACGCAGCAAAAGATCTGCTACAACCACCAATACTGTCAGGACGACATCCCATTTCATCCTCTTTGGGAAGCACACCAGTCTTTTGCTTTCAGTGACGTTAGTATAAATCAGGTTAGAGATATTATAAAAAACCTCAAGAACAAGGATGCCAGAGATGTGTTTGGCTTCAATGTAACTGTCATAAAAACAATACGGGAACTGATAGTGGCGCCCTTGACAAAAATAATAAACTTATGTTTTAAAGAATCTATTTTCCCTACATGTCTAAAGGAGGCCACTGTCATTCTCATTTTTAAAAAGAGAGAGAAGACGGAAATATAAAATTTGCAAGTTTTCGTGTTTCTTGAGAAGCACTCAATGCTTAGTAAACAGCAGTTTGGGCTTCGTAGTGGGCAAGGTACTGTCCTGGCGAACCTTGATTTGGTATCTTACATAATGGAGGGGTTCGAGAGTACGGAGCACACCGGCACGGTCCTTTGAGACTTCAGCAAGGCTTTCGACTGTGTTTCACATGAACTGCTCATTAAAAAGCTATCTTACTATAATTTTAATTCAAAGAGCATCGCCTTTCTCCGATCCTATCTGGAAAACAGACTACAGAGGGTGGTCGTGAAAGGGGTGGCACCAGCGGGAGAAACAATGGACATTGGTGTTCCACAAGGGTCAGTAATGGGACCCCTGCTCCTTTTGCTGTATATTAACAATTTGTCTAATGTTAGCACAGGGAAGCACTATGTTTTGTTTGCTGATGACACCACAATCACAATGAGAGAGACGAGCTTACAAACCTTGATCACTGGCTTGGACGAGGCACAGTCGAGATCAGAAAACTGGTTTCGCTGTAACAGTTTGATGCTGCTATAACAATAAAACTAATCATGCTCTGTTCTCTCTAATGAGTACTCCGGACTGTTCGTACTCTCGAGCCCCTACAAAATTCCTAGGGGTGTACCTGGATGATCGCCTGAGATGAGATGCTCATATAGAGTCTCTGGCAAAACGTCTAAATAGTGTCGTTTTCGTATTGCGCAATCTGTCGGGGGCGGTGGCGAGTGGCGTTACACATACTTCGCACTGTTCCACTCTCTGATGTCCTATGCTGTGATGGTCTGGGGCCAAGGCCATGCCCCGCGGTGGTGCAGGGTGTTTTCCCTGCAGCGCAGGGCCCTGAGAATCGTTGCTGGTCTGGGATATCGAGAAGATTGTAAGCAAACATTTATTGACTTAAAAGTTCTCACTTTTCCCAGTCTGTATATACTCGAGAATCTAATCTACATTAAGACAGATCTACAGGGATATCCAACAAATGATCAGCAACATTCTCATGGCACTTGTTTTACGAGGCAGCTCTCTGTTCCGCTGTGGAGGCTGGAGAGGTGTAGAGATGGACCTAATTACTGGGCGGTAAAATACAATCGCCTATCAGATGAATTAAAAAACCTTCCCTTAACGTAGAGTGCAGGACTTGTGTTGCAAAGCGCACTGTATGATACAGAGGAGTTTTTTAGAATATTTTAAACTGTTTTGTTTGTCATATACATGTCGACCGTACCTCGATTTTTATTGTATTGTATTTAGCTTTCAAACTACACAAAAAATTTTAAATATTTTTACTTTTAAATTATATGTTTTAATTGCAGAACTTACTATTGCAAGGCCCTTTGTATGATACAGAGGAGTCTTTTGGATTGTTTTAAACTGTTTTGTATGTCATATACTTGTCAATGTTATTTTATTTTATTTTTGTTTCCAGCTACACAAAAATTTTATACTTCTAACTTTTTAATTAATTTATTTTATATGTTATATCTTTAAATTTTGTATTGACGTGTGTAAACCTGTTATAAGTGACTAAAGAATTTGAATTTGTATTTGTTAGTTAATCTAATTTCGCATTATAATGCAGTAAAAAAAAGAAAGTCGGCTGCACTTCGAGTCTTATTTCGGTTCTGGTGAAGTTAAACACAATGTCTGTTATTTGGAATATGTTCCAATAGTAAGTTATTTTATTTTAATAAGGCATATGATAGGTGCTATTGTTGTAATTTTCCTGCATTTTCGTTAGGCAAAATAATTTGACTTTAGACACGGTTCGGGTATTATTTCTTGAAACGTGAATTATAATTAAAATTTTATTTTTAAAATAAAATTATTATTTTATTTGAATGTTCTCTCTTGGCCATGGAGTTATTTTTTAATCAATTTAAAATAATTATGAAATAATTTGTTGAAACAATTTGACCAGAATCAGTTACTAACCCCGGTTCATTACATTTGTTTCAAAATTCAAGACACTGGATCCGTTGGTAATAAAAAAATACAGCAATCTAGAGTTTTGGATATGGATATATGCAGATTAAGGTTATCGGCCAAGTTTCTATAAGTGCACAGGAACCAACGTGTCGTTTAGCAGCAGTTACCGGCGTATCCAGAGAATCTGTTAGGAGAGTAATGAGAATACATGCATGTCACCCTTACAAAATGCAACTTTGTAAGAACTTGGCGGCGCTGACTCGGACAGAAGAATTCATTTTTGTGAAATCGTTAAAGGGAGAATTGCGGCAACACCCGAATTAAAAAAAAAACATTTGCTTCAGTCCTCTTTTTTCCTAAATGATCATGGGAATAAATAGAAAGGTCGCTACTAGAGCGATGTTAATCCACATCATTTTACAGAGGAACACATTGAACTGATTATCCCCAAAAAGTCCATAGGTCCTTTTTTTACTGAAAGAAATTTAACCGGCAAAGTTTATATTGAAACGCTCAACCAAATTAAAGAGCACTCGATTGTTTATAAACTTGAAAACCAAAGACTTACAACGCAATATAAATTTAAATGAAGGTCTTCTACACTGCCAGTAAGATGGTGCACTCAAACCACACTATGCTGCTGTGGCGAGCGAGTGGTTGTACCAACATTATCCAAACCAATGGATTGGCAGAAGAGGTGCAATCGAGTGGCCGCCAAGATCACCTGACCGTACCTCTGGCGACTTGTATGGGGTTACATTAAATCACTAGTTTGCAGAACCCAGCCGGCTTCTTTGGAAGAATTGCGTCAGAGGATGATTGATGCTTGTAGAAATATTGCAAGAGACATTTTTCAGAAAGTTAGGAAAGAATTTGAAAATAGACTTTATTTCTGTTTAGAACGAAATGGAAGTCATTTTAAGCACTTAATATAATAGCTATAGAAAAGAGCAAAGAAAAATTTGCATTATTGCAACAAATAGAAAGTTTTAGCACTACAATAGTGTTTTAATTTAGACTTGAAATAGTTTTTCATCATTTACGTTTATTTCCTAACTTTTCCCGCCAAATTTTGCAAAAGTCAGTTTTAAAACATTTTCTCAAGACTTTGCTATCTTTTCGTACTCAAATCTCATTAATTTTGGTGTCGCTGAGAAGCATTTTTGATAAGCTTTCCAGAGAGGTGTCACAAGCGGGGAAGTGCCATTTAAGATTTTAAAGTGGATGACGGTAGTGCTTCAGGGGTGGGTGAGGGTGGTCTACAAAATACCCCATTTTTATTCTCCCGCGTTTTTGTAGAATGGTATTTTTTGGTTTTTTGATATCTTCTTTATTGTAGAAAATTTAAAAAATATAGCAATTGCAAGTTTTTCCTTGCTAAAGTGTAATTAAAACTTCATAATTCTGAGAAACACAAAAAAATGTTTTTAGGTATATTAAAATATGAGTGGGTAAGTTTTAAATAAATACTCTGTATATTGCCAATAATAATAAATTCCATTTTACTTTATTTTAATAGTAACTAGGAAATGATTTGACGAATAAATGAATATTTACCTGAACTGTAGCTTTTGTCGCCATTGCCATTGAACAAAATATTTTCTCCTTTAGAGTAAATATAGATCCTATTCCTAATATTATGGTCAAGATTGTCCTAACCGAAATTCCAATTAGTAATATTCCTGTACCTAAAAATGCAATCATAGCTAAAATCTATGAAACTAAAATTTAGTGCTTTTGTACTACTGAATCGCGTGTCTGTCGCCTTATAATATTCAATTTATATCACCTTTTACTTTCCAATTACTTTTCAAACATTTAAAAAATACAACCCTTTTAATTCAACTAATAAAAACAACCTAATTCCTGATTGATTAATTGAATAACATTTATAAAATCTACCTATTAGCATGACACTTCCATCCAACAGGTATAATTTTATTTGAGCCCCTGTTATGGCAAAGAGCACAGGTTCAAAAATCGTCCATAGAAATTTGAAACTTATTGATACAGGGTTTTCTCCTACTGTCCATCCTTGTTTACTCCATGAAACCGATGAGACAAACGAGGCTACTACACACGCAAGGGGTCCCGCACCTCCAAATCCCACAGCACCACTACCAAAAACAGACAGTACGCCTCCTGCTAGTGTTAGGAGTATCCTTAGGGAAACCTAAAATATCAGTATGAAGGGTGTACACTTAGTACTCCAGTAAACGATATTTGGTAAGCGCTCGACTTTAACAAACACCCGTACATATAAAAGAGTAGAGATGTAGAGATTCGTGGTGTACATTTTAAGAAAATAATTTTAAATATACATTGACTCTCAAAAATATAGGGTGGGCCAAACATGGAACACACTGTATGTCCTGTGATATTTAATTCTGCTTGAAATATTATACATTGTTGATAAATTCCGCATTGTCTAAATTCTTTTGTTTTCCAGATATTGGCATGTCAAAACGTTATTTTCGCCACTTTCAGTACTTGCAAAATCCAAACGGCTGGAATTGGAGCAAAACCGATTGTACGTTCATATCGTAGCTTGTTGGTACTCTCTACTCTCCTTGGTACTTGTACTTCCTAAGATGATACTATGCGAGAGCTCTTTAAAAGTTAAGACAGGTAAGTGTAATTGGTTTTGCTCTAATTTAAACTACATATGCTAAAAGTAGTGAAAATAACGTTTTTCCCATGTCAATATATCGAAAACAAAAGAACTGTTTGTTGGAAATGTTTGGTTCATCCTGCATTTTTGAGACATCAGGAATAATTAAAATTATTTTTATAAGATTCAAGCCACGAACCTCTACCCCTCTTATATATTATAAGCCGAGCGTTTACCAGATATCGTCGACCGGAACAGTAAGTGGACACCCTGCATATTTTATGTTTGAAATCAGATAAATCCAGTTAAAATCTAAATAATAACTTACCACAAATGAGTCATTACCTTCTGGGCAATAACTACAAATAAAACCCCATATCAGTCCAAAACCAATTCCACCCACTATTGAAACGGGTAACTGCAATATTAAATTAGTTAGTGATCCAGTTGAGAAAATGAAGCTCTGGATAATACCAAAACAGACTACAGAAAATACATCCGTAAGGGTAGTAATTGCCGTTACTAAAGTTGGTATTCCTTTGGAGATTCCATAACCTTTAGATTTCAGTCTAAAATGTAAATTTACAATGTACTTATACAATATGCCATCCAGTGATTTATGGTATAATTGTAACAGTTCGATTTTGCCAATTTTAAAATTTCATTTATATGCCGCATTTAGGGAAAAACCCATGCTGTATTTTGCACTCATCGGTTTATTAATTCTGAATTTAATAATTCGCTTGAAATTGCCTCTTTTCTCAATGTAAAATTACCTATATTTTAAGTATAGATTAGCTATATATTCGTATTAGTTTTTAGAATCGATTGTGATTATCTATTTTAGTGGATAAGCGATGTATGTACCTTATTATTAAGTCAACTTGGCTTGATTTGCATTATATTATCGTAAATAGCCAGCGAAGCGATTTATATTTTTAAAGAATTCAGTTAGCCTGCAAATACGTTGCATTTGACTTATTGAACCATAACTTAATTTCAGTTTGAATATTCTATTACCTTTTGAGAACCCTAGGTTGATGTTCCGGAGATCGTTTTTGGACCTCTGCTTTAAATATATTTCTCGTTCGGTACAGCGGACCAGTTTTTTTGTAAGGTTTTTGCAAAATAATAGGAATGGGCTAGGTATCGCGCGTTTTTCATTCTCGGTTTAGATTTTTGAAGGTTTATTATTTCTGTCAGAGCATTTCCTAGCCTTTCTGGAAGAATGTAATTTTAGCTCACTACTCGTGGCTTCCGCCGTCATTTATCACCATAATAAGCGAGAATTAAGGCGTTTATTTTCTTAGAATTATTCCTTGTATCGAATCACTCGTGAAGTTTTCAGCCCATTACTACTTGTTTCGCAGTATTTAATTTAAGGCAAATTGACGGACGACGGAAGGAGGTCTTTTCTAGTTTTGTTCGCCTGGGGAACGTTTGCCAGTATAGCGAGAAACTGCACGTTTTGCGTATTGTGAAATAATACAACCCTTTTGAGGGGATTTACCGTGCGTTTCTGTTTGTGTTTTGACACGACTGATTATTCGGGCTCTACAAGCTGTACTAGGTAAGCATTTTCTCTGGATTCCTTTTTCTGTGGCCTATGAAGCACTTGACCGCCATTTTGCTAAACATTTTTATTTCCATTATTTATAGCGGCTTCCACGTTCGTCCCATAAGACCGAGACCGTCGAATCTCCTCTAATATACCCTCAAGTCCGAATCTGAGGTAAATATCGCTACCATTTTTGCCTAAATTAATGAAATTGACTGCTTATCTACCTTTTATTTTTTTTGTGCACATAACGCCATTTGCTTTTCCCATGTGTTATCTTATCTACTCCATTTTACCTGATCCGAATTTTTATTTTAATGCAACTTTAATTTTGATCATATGGGGAAGTTATATATTCTTTTAGGGGTGATTCATATCTATCTTTTTATATTCAAGTTGCCGGAACTTTAATATCTCTTTTTTTGCTTTATTGCACTGTAAGTCCATGGGGTTTTTTGTCTGGGAAAATTTGTTTTGTAAAGAAGATGTATTTATGCAAAGAGGGAGGGGGTCTATGATTTTTTTTATTAAAGTAAGGGGGTCTATGATTTTTTATTAAAGTAAGGGGGCTTCATTTAATGCGTACTGGATTATTTCAGGGTTCTTCTGCTGGGCCAGAGTTTATTCGAAGGACTGCAATTTCCTTCTGCTGGGCCAGAGTTTATTTGGAGGACTGCAATTCCTTCTGCTGGGCCAGAGTTTATTTGGAGGACTGCAATTTCTTCTACTGGGCAGAAATTTACTTGATCAACCAATTTCTTCTGCTGGGCTAGAACTTCTTTTGCTAGGCCAGAACTTTTTCTGCGGGGTTAGAACTTCTTCTGCTGGGTCAGAACTTCTCCTGCTGGGCCAGAACTTCTGTTAAAGAACTGCTGTGGTTCCCGCACTAGAGGCCATCGACAGAGTTCGAAGACGCGATTTGGGTATATGTTTTATGTTTCATTGTGCCTTATGTTTAATCTTCGCTTACTTTTATTGATATAAATCACACATTGAATTGAGGTAGCCAATTGATTTTAATTAATTTAATTTACATTTATTCACTGGTTTATCGGACCAGTTAATCAAATTGCTTTGATTTGTTTTCTCATTTTAAAAGATAAGTGCGGGCTGGATAACTTCATTCTTTTCATTAATTTTTCATTTCATTAATTAGTCGGCAGATATAACTGCTCTGGATTTTATCTTTTTATCATATGAATCAAGCTAACCATATTTTTAATCTGATCTGGTGCTTTTATTAACTTCTCAAGTTTTTTTGATCTAATCATTGTGTCCGCTCATTGCGGCATATTATCACCATCAGTGCAGCTATTAGCGCACGCATACCTAGTTGTAAGAAGCTTAGTCTGCGCCAAGTGATCACTTTGATAAGTAGTTTAGTGCATTTAGTGATAAGGCATATAGAACTGAGGTTTTCCAACGGAATTGGTCTCTGTACGTACAATCTTCATATTGTACTCAGTTTATTTTATTAATTACTTTAAGTCATTTAACATTCTTTTGTCTACTCAACCACCTTTTTTTTTTAATATAACCATTTTCTCCAGATAGATTGTTGCTGTGTTTGCAAAAAAACAGAATTTAGTAGCAAATATAGTGTCCATTAAATTTTTAGATTGTGTTTTTTTGATAGGTTAAGTTAGTTGATTATAGTGCCATAATTATTCTCTTTTATTTTTTTTGATAGTTTGAAATTAAGAACCGGTTAATTTTATGAGCGAATCTAGCCACTCGGTACAACACCTGCCGAGCTTTTTCCGTTTAGCTGGCTAGAACGGGTGGCGCTCAAACGACCCCACGACAGGGGCCGGGCTTTGTAACGCGACTCTCCGGGGCTAGGTTCAATTTTTTTAATTAATTGGGAAAAAATTTTGGGGTTCAATCTTAAAAAAGAAACGTGTTGCATAATATAAATACGCAAATCAAATAATAGTTATTTATGATACTAGGTACTAGTGTGTTATGTTGAAAATAAGTCACGCGAGAAAAACTTATACCACTCGGCCTTGCGGCCTCGCGGTATAACTTTTTCTCGCGTGACTTGTAAAACATAACACACAAGTGGCATACAAAGTTTTATCCATTTTGTGTTAGTTTTAGGGTACGGCCATGCTTGCGACCTGGTCGCGGCGACACGAACGTCGCGACCAGGTCGCTGTGATGTGTTGCATTGATTGTTATGTAGGCGGCCAGGCTTGCGACCAGCGACAGCGACTGATTTTGAAAACGCTTTTATGTGCGTTTTTGAGACGCAGCGACAAAAACGGTCCCCACAGTTTCTTATGTAGATGGCCATGTTAGCGCTCAAAACGCGGCGTTCGATATTCGAACAACCACGATGTGATAATTTAGTGGTGAATTATGTATTTATCGTACTCGGCCTCATGTGACAAAGTAAATTCGATTGTGGAAATGCCTATTTCACTGTTTAAAATCATAATTTGTAGAAATATACTTAGCTATAAGTTAATTAAACTAAACGTTAATATTTTCAAAAATGTCAAAAATTATATTAAGCAGATAGTGCCATTTAAAGTTATGGTTTTTTAAAAATATTTTTCAATTCAACAATTCAATTATAATTTTTTATATCGTGACAAATAACGGAGATATTTACGAGTTTTGCAGCAATTATCAAATTAATCTTTGAAAAAGAGCTTTAAATAGGATTAACAAAATTTGACTTAATATTTTACGATTATTAGGGAGAATATCTGATTTTTCTTTTACTTATGGTGTGAGAAAAGCAATCTTGTTGATAGCAGAAATGCTAATTTACCCTTAAAATGTGAGGATTCTAACATGTAACTTGATTTTAAATGGAGCAGAACTGTCAAGAAGCTGAAAGAATTTATAACACAGCGACGTCGCGACGTTCGTGTCGCCGCGACCAAGTCGCAAGCATGGCCGTAGCCTAAGTGTGTATTATTTTTTTTCTAAGGTATTTCAGTGTGGAACCTGCTTTAATGCAACAAAGTGTCAGACCAGAGTATAACAAACCAACGAGTAGCGACATAAAGCGTCGGCACCTTTGATGTTCAAGGGACCGATTCCGGCAGAGCCGATGACAGTTGGACTTCATATTTAACTGCTCAAACAATGAAGTGGCTCGAACGGAAGCGACTCTGCGACTACACTATAAGAAACTTGAAGTGAAAAATTGTCAGTTTCAAATTTGAATCAGACTCAGTAAAAATTAAAGCTTTTCTATAATTAGCGGTTTTTCCTACTTCCTGTCACTTTTGTCGATAATAATTTCGGAAAGCTCGCATCATAAAAATATATATTACTATATTAATTTCTTCTATGATGTATTGTTAAAGGAATCTCAATAGTTTCTTGGGATTTTATTTAAATAATTAGTTTCCTTTAGTAAGGGCGCGTTGAGACAAAAATAAACCCCTGTATTTCATTTATCAAATCAACCCAAATAAAGCATTTACATCGTCTGGTTTGGAAGTTTAGTAGTAGAGGTTTTTGATAGGTAGTAGAAAAATATTTATTGGACGTTTTCAGCGGTTCTCAAATAGACATTTCTTATTATAGTAGTTTCAGCAACTTCTTATTATTAATAGTACTCCATTTCTTTAAACTACGATAAGTTATATCTACAAAAGTATTGCGTAAATTTTTTGAACCTTTGAAACGACGAGGATTATTAAAACTTGCTTTTATTAATTCTGTAACTATTATCGGTAGGCTGTGGAGTTGTAAGTCAGTATACTTACTTACCTGAGTTGTCTTAAGAGATTCTAAAGCTCACCCCCACTCTTATGAAGACAATGGTGTTAAATTATTAATTTAAATAAAAGACAACAATTTTCACTAGTCTAACAATGTTTATTAATCAAAGGTTATTGAAAGTAAATTTCAGGCGGAAATGCAACAAACAATGTTTAATTTCAATATTTAATAAACAAATTTTGACATACGTGTACAACCAAAAATAAGAAATTATCACATAAAGGCAGGACTAAGCCATCCCAGGGAGGCATGACTAACTATTTCCTCTATAAGTCATGGCTAGAAAAAAAAACTTTTACTGACTCATGGACAAACATTAGCAACCTCCCTTGTTTGATCTTCCTCCGTCTCGGTACTCCATTAGAGTGTTGACAAATGAATATACTCTGTAAAATATATAAAGGGATAAAATTTAAACTGTCTTCCCACGGTTGACTTACCAGACTCTAGGACTCAATACTGACCACGCAATGCCAATGCTTTTAATTATTTATAGTTAAAGGTCGGTGTGCTTTATATTTATTATTATATAAATATACATATACTAATAAGCCATATCTGACGACGATAGTAATACTTAAAATAAATGAGACGTTGCTATCATATAAACAATACTAGCTTTAGATATAAAGATTACCAATTTCTAGAGGCAACCATTCACCATTACACAACCCTACTAATAAACCATACAAAAATAAATGCTATGAGCATAAGAAGCTACATCAAATAACAAATCAATGTGCCTTCACCATTTTGTCTAAAAAGAACACTTACAATCTAGATGCTAGTTTTACAAAATAACGCAATGCAGTGCTAAAAATACTTTATTCCTTTTCTTAAAAAAAAAATCGATATCGTAGATGGCTATATCACCAAAATTAACCTACAGTTTATATTTAATAAATAATAAACCAGCCACGGTAAGCAAAGGGTTGCTTCCTGAAGAGATATATAGGTTTCATAATATAAAGATAAGGTAACAAATTAGGAAAATAACTTAATGAAGGTGTAGTCCTACAATCCTGAAATAAGTTAAGTTACAAAGGATATTACACTAGCATCTTCATCGCCTGAACCATTAGGACTATCAAGGTAAGCCTTACAAATGTTTGCCTATTCTGTCCACTTAGCGCCGCTTACTCGGGCTCCAGGGTGTAAACAGCACAACATTCAAAGGTTCAATATGAACTTCTTTAGATGTACTGGGGCCTGCAAATATAGTTGGTGAAAGATCAAGAGGCAGAATGGGATTATCCAAATCCACCCATTTTGTTTCATCATCTTTTGAAATACTGGGACCTGAAAGTAATAATGAGAATGAATAGATTTACCTTACAATTGATTGGGTGGAACTCCACTTATATGGTAGAGCCTAGAAAAATAATTTTTAACCAATGTTTTGATTAATAATAACTCTCTTATGGATTTCATTGAAAAAATGCTTTTTTGATTTTGAACAACAAAATATTAGACAAAATCAAAATAAACCTATTACGAACCTCTTTATTCCATATATTCCCGGCTTATCAGACACAATAAAACGAATAGATAATACATTTAACATTCGTACTATTTTCAAAACAGAAAACACTCTTAGATCCAAAGTAACATAAACAAAACCACTCAATGAAAATGAAATTACTAAAAATGTTATCTATAAGATACCATGTGAATGCAATAAATTTTATATAGGTGAAACCTGTAGACCATTATCAAAACGTATAAAAGAACACCAAACTTATATTAAAAATACACAATTCCACAAATCACATATTTGGCAACATGCATTTGATAACAATCACAGAATACAATGGAACGCTTCAAGTATTTTAGCAAAGGAACGGTCATCTAAAAAACGTAAGATTAAAGAAAGTGCTTTAATTAATTAAATAAGGATGAATGTGTTGCTTCAACTTCTTAGTTTTAGCAGCACATGGTTATCTTTGCTAAAAACTGAAGTCGACAAGGGACATTTAAAAATTAATTAAACCTTTTAACAAAAATCATTGAATTCTTCCAAAACGCATAACACCAAATTTGTATATACACTCATGTGCAATAAAAACGGTCACTACAAAATTTTGATTAAGTTTGAGGCTTCATAACTTTTTTATTTTTAGCCCGATTTTAGTGATTTTTTTAAAGAACTGTAGGTACAACTATCCTTAGTAACCTGTTTTTTACACATTTTAAAAAACATTGGTTATTCGACATACTATACAAGGATAATCGAAATGTTGTTTTTTTATCTAATTTCAACACACCCTGTGGAATAATCAAGTAGCAAAATTTTTCCAAAATATCAGTTTTCGTTTAAAGTGATCTATTCTTTACGTTTTGTTTTTTGGTTCATGTCAATACATGCCTTTATTCTCACCCAAATGCAAAATGATCTTGGTTATCAATAATTTAAAGTTTTACATAATTTCTAATTCAATATGAATTCAGTATTTTCTTTGACAAGGTGGCTATGTTGTCCATTGTTATTTGACGCTTTATTGTCAGTTTGACAGTATATTTGTGCATTTACAATGGTTTTAAGTGCTTTATCTTGATGCAAAATAATGCCCGACCACATTCAGCAATGTGCGTAACTGAATATTTGCTAGAAGTTGGGATTGAAAAAATGAACAGGCCAGCATGTTCTCCAGATTTGAACACTATAGAGCATGTGTGGGATATGCTCGGAAGACGCGTTAGAGATCCAGAAGTGGTACCAGCGACATTGAACGAGCTTCGTGCGGTACTTCAAGAAGAATGGAGGAATATTCCCCAAGACGATATTCGCGGGCTCATTTATGGCATAGACCGACGTGTGCTGGCCAGTAATTAGAACTAGAGGAGGCAATACAAAGTACTGGTCCATGTTTAAGTTAAAATGTTTAATTTAAGTAAATTAATTTAGTAACAAAATTAAATTTTGATTAGTACAATAAAAAATTTAAATCATTGATAAAGAAGATTTTTAGCATTTGTGTGAGAATAAATGTATGTATTGAGGTGAACCAAAAAACAAAACGTAAAGAATAGATGACTTTAAATGAAAACTGGCATTTTGGAATAATTTTGCTACTTGATTATTCCACAGGGAGTTTTGAAATTAGATAAAAAAACAACATTTTGTTTATCCTTGTATAATATGTCGAATAACCAATGTTTCTTAAAATGTGTAAACGACATGTTAATAAGGATAGTTGTACCTACAGTTCTTAAAAAAAATCACTAAAATCGGGCCAAAAATAAAAAACTTATCAAGCCTAAAACTTAATCAAAATTTTGTAATGACCGTTTTTATTGCACATGAGTGTATATACAAACGAATAAATTATTTGCTTAATATCACCTTATTATTACACTTACCTAAATAGATGATTAACCAGTAATTATTAATTATATGATATGACATTATTATTGTCATCTTGTAGCTATTCAAAACTTGAAAATTTTTGCAATAGCTTTTTACCTCTGTGGCGCCACTCGGTGTCACCACAGAATGGCCCGTCTGTTCTTGCCCTTAGATTTGTTCGTTCTTGACGACGGGGACAGATTTGATCCTCGAAACGTCGACCGTTTTCCAGTTTTCTTTAGATTTTTCAGCTACGTTAGGGGCACTAAACTAGCACTTGCGCTGTTTACACCCTTGAGCCAGAGCCGAAGAGACTCTACCATATAAGTAGTGGAGTTCCACCCAATCAATTGTAAGATAAACATGAATTCTCCACAACAATATAGAACATATCTAAATGAATATATTGTTGATACATTATCAACAACAAGCAGAAACCTATTTTATTGCATTCAAACAATATCATGTTAGACCCCAATCCAATAGTGTCTGACAAATATCAATTAGTACAACTCAGATAAAAACTGGAACTGTTTATGTGACCAGTAGGTACTTTCTGATGGGCACATCTTTATTGAATTATTGTGATCATATGATGAGGTGAAATATCCATATTTTGAGTACCTATTAGGGTAATTACTGTTTTGTAACTCACTTGTAAATATTCAATCCCACCAATAAAATTTTTCTACTTATGGAATTCAAAATGCTGTTGCTAAATTCAGTCATAATGATTAAACAAACGAAAGAGCAGTTTGTTCCATTAGAAATAGGGGTCATACTTTAATTATTTATAAGTCAACGAATAATTCCTATAAATATTTACCTGCAAAGAACTTGATTTTCTTTGGTGGTTGTTGAGATGAATCGTGACTTGTCTCAAATGGCCGTCGTAGATATAGACTAAATATTGTAGGAATTGCACAAGGTACTAAGCGCTTCCTTGCCGAGGTCATCTTCGAAAAATACTTTTCCTCAAAATGAATTTCACATAGTCTATATGTCAATATCTGTTTAACTGGTTTATCCAGTATATCACTCCTGGCAGAAGCTTCTGCCCAGACTTTGGCACTGAAAAAAAAATCTCTTTAGAATCTACCTATGATCTGTAATTCATAAGACTTAATTTTTCTTAACACAGGCTTGGTCTTTTTGACGTTTTTGATTAAAATACAGGATGCCAGAGAGTTTAAGCATGTCATTATATTCAGAAAATGAAGCATTTATAATACATTGAGATCAATCAATCAATGAATATATTACGACATAAAAACTTTACAAGCAATTTATAAGTTTAGTCAATAAAATTGGTCTAATCTAGAATAATTATAAACAAGTAATTATACTATACTACTAAGCGATAAAAAGGTACCAATAATAAAGGCGTGTACAGTATTGCCATGAGACACATATTATTGCAGTTTTGGAATGTAAGCTAAGTTCTGCCAGTGCTGCCTTCTACAATTTGCAATCAAAATGTAAGTGGATTTGAACTAGATATCTGCACATTTGCCAAAACCAAAGCACCTAGAGCAAAACCTCCAACTACCAAGTGTGATGTAATTTTGTTATAAGTTTATCGATATAAACCCAATCAAAGGCCTCAAGTGTATGAATATTACATTACCATGTTTACTCTGATACATCATTAACAATATCTTTGAAAGAAAGAATACAATACTTTTATCTGTGAGGGATACTGGAATACATCAACACAATATATGTGTTATTATTTATTAATGTTAATACTCTGTTGCGAATCCAATTAAAGATAAGGAAGCAAAATCTCATGTTGATATAAATAGTCTTAGGCAAAGACATTTAACCTAAATAAATGTCTTTGGTCTTACCTTACGATAGGAAATAATGAGTGTAAAGAGTCCAGTCGAACTAGCAAAAAATGTTAATACTTATTTTGTAGAAATAGGAAAAAACGTAACCTGTGAACTTAATGACGAAATAGAAAACTTGGTACTAAACCCAATCCTTGAGGATATCATGTGTCAAAATACATCGCTTCTAGTACTAACAAACGAACATGAGATTAGTGAAATCATAACTGAACTAAATCCAAACTCTGCCCCAGGACATGACACAGTAACTGTTAAAGATATCTTAAATCTAAAAAGACATTTTTTCAATACTCACAAAGTTAGTTAACATTGTTCTAAGAGAGGCAATATTTCCCAAAGAATTAAAAATAATAAAGATAAGTCCAATTTTTAAAAGTCGTAGTATGAGCAATTATAGACCGATTTCAGTCACAAGTGTATTTTCGAAAATTATAGAAAAAATTACAAAAAAAAGTATGCCGATTTTTATATGTAAATATATTCAAACAGATCAATTTCAGTATGGATTCATGTAAAACAGTAGCACATCTAGTGCAACAGTGGATTTTATGGATTACATATCTAGAGCATTGGATAATAAACAATTAGTTGTAACTATTTTTATTTTTGTAGATCTGTGAAAGGCTTTTGACATTGTCAGTACTGATATTTTACTTTGAAGACTATGGGGTTTAGAGGTACTATTGTATTTAACAGGTAATAATGTAAGTAGTGAATTGCTACCCAGCCTTTGTGGCGTGCTGCAGGGCTCGGTTCTGGGGCCATTATCATTTTCCCTATATGTACTTAATTTAAGATGTGCAGGACTTGTGGGGTGGTACTTTATTTTTGCTGATGATACAGCTTTGGTATACACAGGTAGGGAAGTAAATGCATTAAATAGGATTGTTAATGACGACCTAACGTTGTATCTGAACTGGTACAGTAAATTAAAGATCAATAGTGACAAAAAATTTATGTAGTATTATAAGCAGAAAAATAAGCCAGTTCGACTTAAACACTACTATAAACGAAGTGAAAATTGAAGAAATGCAGCAATCAAAATATTTAGGGCCAATAATTGATAACAACTTGAGCTGGTCTAGACATATTATTGAGTATGTGATTTGTAAAACATTATCAATGATACCTATTATATATAAATGCAGAAATTATCTTGTCTTTTAAAACCAAACACAATATTTAGGATGCCTTTTTCCTTTCAAGTCTTAGATATTTATTGCCAATTTAGGGAACTTGCTGTAGGTCTAATCATATTTCTATCCAGATAATCCAAAATAAGGTATTCAAATGTCTATTTAATTACAATAGATTAACCAGCACAGACAGACTTTATCAGCAACTAAATGTTCCAAAAATTATTCTAGTTTAATAATACAAACAAATTCAACTAACGCATAAAATAGTTATAAAAAATAAATTTCTAATATTACCATTGTTGTTTTAAGTGACATACATAAATATAACATTAGGTAGGTTTCAAAATAACATATACCAAATAATGACTAATACAAATATAGGCCTAAACAACCCGTATGTGAAAGCATGTAAATCGTACGATAGAGTACCGGAAAAAATTATTAATTATAATGTATTTATAAAACAACTTAACAGGTATCTAAATATTGGTTAGCATCACTCCGACACGAGAGTTGTAGTTAGTATTCTCGAGACCAGAGCTTAAAGCACGGATTAGAGAATTATGTATTTATTGGATTGAAATATTGAGTTGTATTAGGTAATTAAATAAAATAATACAATGTCCCGAGACATTGTATTAGGGGGGAGGGACCTCCAATCCTATGTGCAAGAGTTAGGAAAAATATGGCCAAAGAATGTAGGCCTGCCAGAGGAGCCGAGGTGGTCATTTAAGATATATTACATTTCATACCTAATTCCCATGTTTTAGTTTTACAATAAATGTATAAAGTTCAAAATATTCTATTAGCTTGTCATTTTATTCAAATAACAAAATAGTCGTGTTATTGAAACACCCTTTATATGTGGATGCTATACTTGTGTACAACAAATATTATGTTTAATAAAATAAAACAGCAAAAAAAGACAGAAGCAAATTAAAAGTTAACAAAAACCCGAGCAAAAACCTTACCAGAAAATATATCTCTTAAGTTGTTATCACAAAAATGAGCTAAATATAGCTGATTTACTTACGGTGTTTTAGAAACTGAATCAAATAGCAATTCTGCTAATTTCTTTTTTGACCATTGATAACCTGCATTTTTGTTTAGGAAGATACTAATTATTTTTTGGAATTTGGGTAAGGTAAGTTTTTTGGCAGCAAATAACTGTTCTCAACTCCTTTTAAGGTATGGATTACTTGTACCCACTTGAGTTTTTCTAATTTCAGGCTATTCTCCATCTCCAGTATGAAGGTAATGAGGGGTAATAGATAAGGTAGCAGACATCGATAAACAGAAGCATAATCTCCCCAAAATATTTAATATTACCCGAATTTGTTGTTCGGCAGATTTACTGGAAATTAGGGTATAATTCGAAGGCACTAAAGACATATTATATTACTTATTTCTCCGAGAAACTCATTAGACTACGCAAGCCGGCTCTTTTCCGCGAAATCGTTGTCCCTACTGTTACTGTAGTTGTGGTTAGGTTCTCTTTTTTTAGGTTACTATGAAAATATCAGGCCACTAACCAAACACCGGAGCAAACACCCAGGCCTTACAACAAATAACTTCTACAAACTAATACAGGCCGGAATAATTTAATTCCTTTACAATAGCATTGTTTTGCTGGAAATTGCCAAAGAACCTTCAACAGCATAACAAATTTTATAGGTACATACCATATTTAAATGAGGCCAATATTTAAGCACCTAATGTCTTTTGGAATTGAATTTCTCACTTATTATATTGCACTTTTTCACCAGCAAACTAATAGGTACTCATGTATCAATATTTATCTATTCTTCAAAAGCAATTATTCAACAATAAATTAAAATTTTAATATTAGAAAAAAAGCAACCATTATGTACCTAGATGTACTTACCGGTCATAATCTTTAGGAAATGTGAAGAAAGATTTTCCATCTCCAGGCCTAGTTGAGCAGGCACGATATGCACAATAAAGACCCGGCATGATTATACTTACCCTTATTCAGATTAAAAATTTGAAAATTACGACAGGATTGAGGATAGGATACACAATTCAAAACTAAAACGCACTTATCAGAATTCGTTAATTGACGCTACAACAAATTCAAATTACAAAAGTCAATTTGACGTTTGGACTTCTTATTTCGCACATGCGCAGAAAAATTTGGTCCCCCAGCTGTCGCTACTCGTTGGTTTGTTATACTCTGGTCAGACTATGACTGACTATTGACATGCTAATTTAGCGGGTTGTTTTACCTGTTTTTGGTCAAGAATGATAAACTAATATGAAAGGATGGTGCCTTCCATATACTTAAAAAGAAAATGGTGCCTTCCCATTTAAGGCCGGCCGCACACGTACGGGAACCCCATCAGGTCCCCTGACACGGTAACCTAACCGGACGACCGGAAGGACTATTTTATCATTGTATATGTGTAGACAGCGCACACGAACGATTTGGAAGCGATCCGAACATACGATCCAAATTCATCGAGACTGCGTCAGGTTGCCGGGTTAGGAAAACAATCGAAACAAACTATCGGAAGGCGCGCTATGAATGCTTTTGTTACCACGTGCAGCAAACGTCCGGTTTTGACGCGAGTTTTTCAGAGATAACGACATCTGGTGTATTCTGCGTTGAGGTTAAAAATTGAAAGTAATTCAAAATCATGCCTGATACGGAAAATATTATCGTTGCGATTGAAAAATACCCCTGCCTCTGGGAGATAACAAACGAGGAGTATCATAATCGCGATCTCAAAGACATCGCATGGACTGATGTTTGCAAATAGGTTTTTGAAGACTGGGAAACCACTGAACCACCCCAAAAAAAGAAAAAGCGTAAGTTTCTTTTATATCTTTATTAATGTATCATTTTAATTAATGCACTTGACTTATTAGGAAGTTATTTATTATTATATTTAAAATTGCATTAGTAATTCACTAAATCATCAATCTTTGATACTGCCATGGAATTTCACCTGCCGGTGAGTTGAAGTATTGTGCAAAGCTATCTCTTACATTTCGACCTTTGATTGATCTGTGTTGTGGACATCTAAATAGGTTATCTTCAAAATAATGCGTTAAGGAGTCTTCAAATTTATATCCGTCTCTTGCACGTACAAAATTGTGCAAAACGCAAGCTGCCTTTGTAACCTCCATTGCAAAATCTGGCGAAATGGTCATACTTGTATGAAAAATTCTCCATTTATTTGAGAGAATACCAAAAGTACATTCTACCAAAACGGCGTGCTCGACTTAGTCTATAGTTGAAAATCCAATGTTGGTCATTCAGATTGTTTCTTGGATATGGTCTTAAAAAATGTGTATTAAGAGAAAAGGCTCCATCTCCTAAAAATACAAATGGGAGCAATGGTGGTATTGGGTAATACTTTTGGACCGGGCAAATTGATCTTGTTTTCAGCCAGCCTTTTTCCGACCGCCCAAATATTGAAAATATTACTGTCACTTTCTCTTCCATAAGCGCCAACGTCAATCGCTATGAAACGATAATCGGGGTTAACCACAGCTACTAGAACTATAGAATGATATGTTTTATAGTTGAAATAGTGAGAGACGCTGTGTATTGGAGAAATCAGTCGTAAATGCTTCCCGTCCACTGCGCCCATACAATTTGAAAAATTGTTTTTTTTATAAAAATTTTCAGCAATTTCGACCCAACGTTCCTTTGAGGATGGTGGCTTCATCTCCAATGGCTGCAAAGCTTCCCATATTACTTTACATGTAACTCGAATAATGGCGGAAATTGTTCTGCTTCCTATTTGGTAATCAAATTTGAGCGTTTCAAAATTCTTTCCGGTTGCGATATATCTGAAAATAAAATCGTATTTTTAGATTTACCTATTTAACGCTCCATATTATTATTATTATATGTTTTATATTGTATTATTAGACATACGCCATTAGGTATTACTATTGCAGAAATCTAAGTAAAGAAAAAATGGACAAATGTAAGAGATTGCTATCGAAAAGATGTCCAGACTGAAGAATACACCCACGGCTTCAGATGCGAAGAAGCAGAAAAGATATGTCTATGCGGATGTCTTAGCGTTTTTGGCGCCCGTTTTTGAAAGGAGGGGGTAAGTGAAACAAAAAGTGTATGGGTTATACATATTTAAACGTAAACAAGCATATGGTTTATACATGTTTAAACGTAATATAAATTACAAATAAATCATTATATTGCTGATGACAGATATTTTTCTAGTCTTGAGGGTAATTATGAGACCGAAGATGACGAAGAAGAAAGTGAATCACACGAAGAACAAAATGACTCACAGTCACAGGATGATACATCAGTTCAAGACAAGGATATTCAAAAACCACCCCTGGGAAACAGGAATAAACTAACACAGAAAAAAGATGTACCTAACCAAATTTTGAATTTACTAACTCAAAGATCGGAGAGACCTGTAGACGACGACGACGACACAAAATTTTTATTGAGTTTTCGCACTGATATGAAGGCAATGACCAAAAGCCAAAAAATTGAGTTCAAAATCGGAATGCTGCAGCTGGTAAAGAAAATATATGATGGCACTAGTACTTCATCTGCCTCCAAAGCTTATAATACCCCGCTGTCATCACCTAGTTACACTCAAAGTCCGCAGATCTTGTACGTCTCTAGCCCTAGTCCATCTCCTGTCAGTTCAAGATATGGAGACTATCCAATTCTGAATATTCAATCCAACCCAATACAGAGGGTTTCTCAAAGCACGCCATCTAATCCAAGAGTAATAATAAATACTATTGGGTCCCTGCCAGCATATTTACCACATACCTCTGAAGATAATTTAATGATAAATCAACAGCAAAACGGAAGTGATGATCTTGAACAATACATTACCTTGCATAAGTCCAATAATAATAATAATTAAAACTTTCAAATGTTAAAATAACAAACATTGTTAAATACTAACAATAAACTTACCTTAAAGTAACTGCTAATCTTTCCTCCGGATTAATCGCAAGCCTCATACAAGTATTTTGTCTTCTGATTCTCTCTTGTATTAAGTTGAGAAGCTCATCGAACGACTTAATTGACATCCTGTAGTAATCAAAAAAAATTTCGGGATGGCTACGTAACTGAACTCTCAAAATATAAAATTGACTTTACGTAATCCTTCCAGTATTTAATGGGTGTACCCACTAACGTCGTATTTTCTTTCTTTTGTCTTGTGAATGTGATAGCAAGAATGCAATGGCCAAAAGCTCATTGTTGTCATTCATTTTAACCTGCACGAGAAAACTAATCCGATGCGAATCAAAACCGAACGTCATGTATGCGAGGTTTGTACGGTCCGGTAATCTGATTCGGTAGCCTGATCAGGTAACGTGTGTGTGCGGCCAGCCTAAACACATGTTCACTTTTTTCTGCCCCGTGCCCCGCGGCTCCCTCACCATCATTGGCGTTTTTGTGACGTAGCTGCGCGCGAATGGCTATCATTTTTACCATTGCTTGCATTGCAATTTCCATGTTTTGGTTCTGTTTTTAGTTCTTTACTCATATTTTCAAATATCTTAGAACTATTGGTAGTTGTGTTTTAGTGCTCTGAACATTGAGAAACCTGAAGTGTATTATATTTTCCTTTGATCCTAAAGAAAATCCCATAAATTGAGGATTAAAGCAGGGACCAGAGGGCCTGTTTTGTATGAATATTTTCCAGTGTAGTTTTCATTGATTTTTTATTAAATAAGGTAGGAAGAACTTTAAATTATGTTTAAATGTAAGCAAGTGTGGGAAGAATAATAATATTTTACTTAATATTATAGAGAAATTGTCAAACTGATGGTTTTATTACACAGTAGTGTATCACTTGGCTATTTAGGTTTTAAACAATATTTTTAAAATAGTAGGTATGTTTAGGGGAAAGTAATTCTTATTTATAGATTGTTTAGTTCCTTAGATTGTGATCTTGCTTATCACGTTAGAATATCATAAATATATTATGTCATACAGCAATCGCTACACTTACTACACTATGGAAAAGCCAGTGTCGAATCATATATTAAGAATTTTTCATTCAGAAGCCCTCATGTTATTAGCATTATGAGTTCACTTACTAGTAAATACACACAAGTTATAGAACTAAGGCTTTCTTAATTCAATTTTATTTTCCATAATTTGAGAATAGATTGTCGAACTCTGAATGCCACAAGAAAATTACTATTTTGAATATCAGTAAACATGTACATAGATACAAATATACTTGTTTGTAGAATAAAAGGAATTTTTAACTACTTAATGTTCAACTTTTCTCTTTGGATATGATATTTTAGTTAGCTACAAATAATATAATAGGTATATATGAATCGTTTATTTTGGAAAGGTACTAAGTAATATGTTTGTTTATACTATGCTAATATTTAGTGCCTTTCGAGAAATTAATATAATCAATGCCTTAATTTTATATGAGAACCTCTTAAGATTCCTTTTCCAGAAGCCTCCTAGATGCTTGGTCCCTTACTTGCGATACCATCATGCTAAATATAGAATGATTTGCAGTCTTACAGTTGTGCATACCAAAAATATTAACTGTTAGCTGTGTTAAACAAAACAAGTCCTGATCTGCAAATTCTTGTAAGTTTACATTTTGCATGTAGGCGAATTGTATTATTGCCAATTCATCACGATTTTGCACTCATCGTTAGATTTCTTTAGTAAAACTATTTTGCTCTTCTTTTATGTACAGCTAGTTCGGAGGTTCCTACTCTTTTAAATGCATCTCCAAGAGAAGGATTTTTTATTTGAAGATCTAGATATCCACACTTACAGCAAATGTCCCCTTGTGGACGACCAAAATGTAAATTAAAGTTCTCATGAAAATGTTTTACAAAGTAGGAATATTGAATGTTCGATGATGTATTTTTCCCTTGAGCAGATCAAAAATAAGTTTTCATATTGTTCGAGCAATAGGGAATGAAGCATGATCAAAAAAAATATATCAGAGTCAGTGGGCAAATATACTGTGAAAATAGTTAGTTTTTAGATCAATAAATTAAATCTATTTATATACTACATATAAGCTTAGTATTTAAATTAACCCAATTATACACCTTTATTCCATAAACAATATACATTTACCTAGGTCAGAACATTTTAGGGATCTTGGTGTAACCTTTGACAATAATTAGTGAAACATCCAGAACTCTCGAGTTTATTACCAGACTTAGCCATGAGTTTCACGACATTGATACTCCTAAAACTTTATTCTGTTCTTTTATAAGATCAAAACTAGAATACATCTCATTAGTATGGTCATCAGCATATGATGCAGTATGCACACATAGATGATATGGAAAGGGTACAACATAGGTTCTTAAAGTTGCTTTACCTGAGGACTCATGGTTGCTACCCATCCTCAGGGTTTTCCTGAGAACTTGCTTCGAATGTTTGATATGCAGTCCCTTAAAACTAGAACAGGCTACTCTTCCCAAGAATTCCTATTTAACTTACTTAATAATCTTATTGAATGCCCTGATTTCCTAAATAAAATTAACTTTCTTGTTCCTCGCATGGGCTCCCGTCAGAATTTAACCTAGAGCAAGTATTTTCACCCATTTATACAATGTGCAAAACACAATGCTTGTGGCAAGAATTTTGATATATTCAATAGTTCTATCGCTGTGATACGGACTCTCTTCAAAGAACATGACTCTCCTTATCCTGACCTACCTACTGCTAATACCTGCCTATTATTGATTTGATTTGTTTTATTCTTTTTTATTGTAAAATATTTTATAGTTCATGATGTTCTACTTGTGATTTTTGGATACTTTACTGTAGATTATTGTATGTATTTCATAGTTTTAAGCTTAATTAGGTACTTTGATTATCTTTGATTGCTTTGTAATTGGGTCCGAACCTGTTAAGCAGTGTAACTAAATAAATAAATCAAAACAAGAGAAATTATCATGGAATTATATAAAGACTCACATCTGGGTGATGATCCGGTAACAGTCAGAGATTTGTTAAACCTTAAAGAAGATTTGCTTTCTGTATTGGTTATGCTTATAATAAGCATAGTGCAAGAATCGTGATGACTCGGCCGTAATACAATTCGATTACATGCAGAATGTACACTTACCAGTAGTGCCAGTTCAGCACTTGTTTTGTTTAACACAGCTAACAGTTAATATTTTTGATATACCTACTCTACTGTAACACCGACAAAACATTCGTCTACATTTACCATGAAGATATCGCTAGTCAGGGACCAAGCAGCTTGGAAGTTTCTGGAAAAGAAATCTTAAGAGGTTATCACATGAAAGGCATTGATTATCATATAATTATGGCATTGCTTATATTGTGATATTGGTAGATTTTGTTGCTGTAATGAGTATCATTTAAAGAAAATTATTGAAAATGCTGATTAATGAATCGATTCAAAATTCAAATTCAAAAAGTAAACGAAAAGTAGTAAAAATCAAAATTGCACAAAATGTTAGTTAGTCCCTTTCTCAAATAAACGATTCATATGTGTTTCAGATACCATTATGTCAAGATCAGGATCAAGCTGTGCTGGTTTTGGCTATACAACACTTATTCTATTAATCAAAGTGGTGAAAGAAAAATTATTTTACATGTGCTTCCCAAACCAAAGGATATGGTGTCCCAAAGTGTAAGAAAGGAATGGATTAGCCGCTGTAGTAGACAGGATAAATTCAACCCTGACACTAGCAGGATTTGTTCAGATCATTTTGTGATTATTTTTTATTCTTGGCTAAAGTTTGTACCACATGGAAGTAACAATATAATTTAGTTTTAATGACATATAGGAAATTTTGTACTTTTGACTTTCCGTGAACAATTTTTTAAATTCAATGATTTTTGTATGGTGTAAAATTTTTGCACTACTATTTAATAATAATAAATATAATAATGGTGTATTGCCCATTTTCGCATATTTATGCGTTAAACAGTATATATAAAATATAAAAGTTAATTACTTAAGAGTAAATGTATAATATAGTTAAGAATGTTAAGAGGCTTTAGACAGATAATATAAAAGTTAGCTCAGGCTCAGGAGTAAATGTATAATATAGTTAAGATGCTTTAGACAGTATGTATAAAATACGATATAAGATATAATTTATGTTGTATATTGAGGACGTAGAATTAACAATACAGTTAATATTGAAATATACTGTGCATATGAACATACAATACTGTTGGAGATGAGACTCAAATTTGTGCAGACTATAATAAGCGCCTTGCGTGGGAAGAAGGTTGTATATGGTAATACCGATGTAATAGGTACTTTTTAACAATTTAGTTGAAATGGTAAAGATAGGCCATAATGAGATCTTTACGGAGATTATAGGAATTATTTTCGTTAGTGACCTCACAGTGCTGATCCAGTTTTCTTAAAACATGTTGTAAGAACCGAAATTCAAATAGTTTTAGAGCAGCCGGACTATGATGATGGAGCTGATAGCACTTTCAAAGCTGAAGACATAGAAACAGCTTTGGATGAAATAGAGAAAGAAGATGCTTCTTTTAATCCTATTATGTATCATTTGCAAAATTTTATATAAGTAACAAGATGTGAGGGTTATTATATTGATACTTTAAAAATACTGTTTACTTGAAGTTCTTATTTGTAGCTTATATATTCATTATTCCACTCTCACCTCTCCAGAAGTGAATTGCATAGCACATTTTAGAGTAAAAGTAACCAAAGCATACTTACTATTTGAAGCACTGCGGGTGATGTAACTTGTTGCAATAGATGCATAGAGTACTGAAGTTCTTTATCAATAGTGAGTCCAGGAATTTTGATCTCTGCTAGGTTACTCAGAGTGGTTTTAGTATTAAGGTGTATATTTGATGTATGTGTGTGATGTTCTGTTTCTTGAATAAAATATAATTTGTTGTATCAAGGTTGAGTTAATTTATTTGCATTATAGCAGTGTGCCAAGTCGCTGATTACTTTCTCTGTTTCAGTTTTTAAATTTTCATAGTTCCAATCACCAATAACATGTTGTGCCATCTGCGTAGATTATGATCTTTTTCAGATACATCTTATGTAAGGTCATTCACAAACAAGTTGAACAGCACTGGTCCTGAGATAGAACCCGAGTATAAAGGTCGATCTTTATACTCGGATAGAACCCTGTGTTACTCCGTTTATATTATATAATAGCTAACCCTAATATTGTCATAGAGTGTAGACCATTAAAAACTAATAGTGTCAAAAATAGAATGTTTTAAGATTTGTACCAGCTTTTTCTAAATCGTCCAGGTATCCACAGAACAGGAAAGAAGCATGTATCTCATATGGATAAACTTACAGCTTTCTCACTTGTGTTTCACATCTGCGGTTTTAAAAAATATATGTTTTAGAAAGTAACATATTTTTATTTTTTGCGCACCGTGTATGTATACTTAATCTGAGTTTTTATATGGTTAAAATTATTTTTATTTATGCACTAGCTTCCATATAGAATAACATTTTCTGAGAAGCAATTATTAGGCCTTTCCAAATATGCATACGTTTTTGGCCCACACTGTACAAAAGGGTAGTAAGATTTTATTTTATTGTTGTCTATTTTTCTCTAATAAGCTCCTATTATTCATACTCCTAAGGTTATTTTTCATACACGATTTAATAATCCCCCGTCTTCTATTTACTTTTGGCTTATCCAGGTTTGTTAGAATTCAAAAGCAAAAAGCTTGTAAAAAATATTTTCCATTCTTCATTAATAAAAAAAACCTTAGTAATTTCATAAGAAATAGTTTAGTTTTACTATGCATTTAAAATTTTGAGTTTAAACCCTTTTTTATAAACTCTAAACAAGCAAAATAGCCTTGCTCGTACGACTTTGCCATATGTACGTTAAGCCTTTCGCGCCAAATTTCGCGCGTGGCTACGTCACAAAAAAGCAGCTGTCAGTGAAAAAATTCGGCAGATCGAACCATCCTGTCTTGTTTAAAGTTCTTGGTTTTTGGTTGCTTGGGGACTTGTTTATTAAACAAATTTTGGCATTTATTGTCAGATTATATTAGGTTTGTTCTAGCATGAAATCTCAAACGGTTTGAAACCTCCGGAGTTTGCGCATAGCAATAAAAGCGACGCTTATATCGCTATGCGCAAACTCCGGAGGTTTCAAACCGTTTGAGATTTCATGCTAACAAACCTATTATTTCCAAAAGCATTTATCAATTTGAGAAAATGGATGAAAATTATGTGCCCGAAAACATTATTACCGAAGCGGAAGAAGCGGTAATGCAAATACTATCAGAAAAATCTCGAGATTCTTATGGCAATGAGTACAAAGTTCTTGAGAAATGGATGGATTCAAGAAAGATAAAAGGTATTAACGCAAACGTTTTGCTGGCCTATTTTTGCATCTACAGAAAAAATTAGCTCCATCGTCTCTATGGACTAAATATTCCATGCTTCGCTCGACACTATCTACAACACAATACACATATCTACAAGAAAATCGACAAAAATTATATTTTCGTTGTTTTGTCCGATACAGAAGCTAAAAAATCAAAAAGTTTTACTATTCTTGAAGAAGGATTTCCAGCAAACCCAGTTGATTTGTGCAAAATAGTATATTATATTATATGGAGGAATAGTGATACTTTTCATGGCGCGCTCGTGTTTAACAGCCGAACAGAGTGAGGCTGTTAATAGAGAGCAAGCCATGAAAAGTAACTTTTTCTCCAATTAAAATATGCTGTTTTTTCTTCAAATGTCGACAAATTAATGCAAAAACATCTCTTTTTAATAGTAATAATAAGCATTATAAGATCCTTATTTACACAAATAGTGCACTATATAAAAATCGGCCTTTCCCATTGGTCGATTCGCATGGCCCTCCGCTCGCTTCGCTCGCTACGGGAGCTCAAGAAAAGGAAACTAACCAGGTGCTAACCCAATCTAACCCAAGACATACCCAAAATCAAGAAAAAAAGCTGTTTAGAGACATAATCTTTAAAAAATAATAAAAAAAGCAACGGGGTTCGAACCCGCGTTTTCCAGGTGAGAACCAACGATCTAAACCTCTACACCATCAGAGCTCTTGTCAGAAATCGATTGCATCACGCAGACATATCGTAATACGAGATGGATCGACCAATAGGAGAGGTCGATTTTTACATAGTGCACTATTTGTGTAAAGGATCTTTAAATGCTAATAATAACTAATTATTATTAAAAATAAGTGGGTTCGCTAGGCGGCTTAAGCACGGCGCCCACTGAATCGGCACAGACCGGCCAGCACAGCCGGCATATGTTGCCATCTACGTTATTAAACGAGGCAGCGCCCATTTAATCGGACCAGCGCGGAACAGCCGGCATCTCGTTTAATAACGTAGATAGCAACTTATGCCGGCAGTGCGGGCCGGTCTGTGCCGATTCTGTCGGCGTCCTGCCTTAGACCGGTGTCGGTGAATAGGCACAGGTTGTTGCTATAGTAATGTAACATAAAGCTGTCAGTGGACACTGTCAACAATAATTATTTTTTTAAGATTGCGTCTTCGATTGCGTTTTAATTCCGTATTGATAAGCAGTTATTGAGTAAGTTCGATTAAATAATAACCAATTTGTTCCTAAATTAGTGATTGTTAGAAATGCAGTCACAAATTGAGTGATAAATACAAATTGTAGTTTAATAAATCTTGAGTTGTTGACACTTATTTTGTTGTCTGTTTCTATTGTATTCACGGCCGCCTACACAGTCGAGTAATGACGGATTTACTGACGTTTGAAGAAAAAATACATTTCATTAAGACAAAAAATACCGGTCACAGCCGCTTTTTTGTCTTTTATAAACATTGCAAATGTATAAGTCAGTGTATGGGTATCAATACTATGTCAAAAATACCCTTCAAAATTACTGCTTACTTAAACCTTGAAAATCAAGAACTGTACACCGGACATTGTTTGAGAAGATCTTCCGCTACCCTGCTAGTTAATGCCGGGGTCGCGATGGAGGATGCAATCCTCATCGGTAGTGGAGGGCTACATCGAAGAATCCATTCAAAACAAAATTAAAATTGCGGAGAAAATTCAAGGGATTAGCAAAATATCAAACAACGGCCAGGTGAAACAAATGCCCTCACCTTCCAGTGGAGACATGGAAAATATGACAATATCCATTTCATCCAAAACAATGATGGCTTTACTTAATATTAATGTTAATTTAATTACCTGTAATAATATTGAAAATAAATAGCAAGTACTTAAAAAAAAGCGTGAGTTATTTGATAGTTTAGTTGTCTAAAATAACATGAATAATGATTTAAGTATCATTATGTGTTGGATAAAGAAATAAAAATAAAATAAAAGGGATTAGGAACTAGCGATCCGGGACGCAAATTCATATCTAGCATACAGGATCGTACAGTTACGGCAAATGAAAACCGGACACAAAAATGACATTTAATGTCATTCACATGAATTTGTCACTGAACCGCCGGCCGTCTATAGATATTCTAATAAGTCCGCTCACTCGAGCGTTCCGCGGAAAATTTCCCTCCTGCCTGCGCCAATCCCTCACCCATCGGTATTGACATTGACGTATGTCAATGTCACGGCTTAGCCGTGACTCAGTTTTCGCAGGTACTTCCGCGATCGGACGGTGTGAATTTATTTTTACGGAATAGTTTTCGCACGATTTACGTTATACGCTATTTCAAAAATATATATTGTTAAAATGGCTAAGGGTAGTTTTTCTTATTGTACTGCTGATGACTGTTATGTAACTACACCTGATCTCTCCTTCTTTCTGTCTTGTGGAATTGGTAAAGAATTATTCAATTTTTATGAGACGAAGTGAATGAAGCTAACCGAAAGTTGATTGGATGACTAACCCAAACCAACAAAATCTATTGAAATTGATTATAACGTATCGGAACCGGTTCAAATGACTAAAATAACTAAGGCCAAATGAAACTAACCGAAAGTTGATTGGATGACTAACCCAAACTAACCAAATATATTAAAATTTGTTATAGCGTATCGGAACCGGATCAAATGACTAAAATAAGTTAAGACTATGTGATGAAACTAACTGAAAGTTGATTCGACGACTAACCCAAACTAACCGAATCTATTAAAATTGATTATAACCTAGCGGAACCGGTTGAATTCACTAAAATAAGTCAAGACAAAGTGAAACTAACTGAAAGTTGATTCGGGGACTAACCCAAATTAACCAAATCTATTAAAATTGATTATAACGCATCGGAACCGGTTCAAATGTCTAAAATAAATTGAGGCTAAGTGAAATTACCCGAAACTTGATTCGACGACTAACCTAATCTAACCAAATCTATTAAAAATGATTATAACCTATTCGAACCGTTTGATATGACTAAAATGAGTTGAGACAAAGTGAAACTAACTGAAAGCTGATTCGGCAAATAACCCAAACTAACCAAATCTATTAAAATTAGTTATAGCATACGGGATCCTGATGAAATGACTAAAATAAGTCGAGACAAAGTGAACCTAACCGGAAGTTGATTCGACGACTAACCCAATCTAACCAAATCTATTAAAATTGATTGTAACCTACCGGAACCGGTTGAAATGACTGAAATAAGTTGAGACAAAGTGAAACTATCTGAAAGTTGATTAGACGACTAACCAAAACTAACCAAATGTATTAAAATTGATTATAACATATCGGAATCGGCTCAAACGTCTCAAGTGAGTTGAGACTAAGTGAAACTAACCAGAAGTTGATTCGATGACTAACCCAAATTAACCAAATCTATGAAATTTGATTATAACCTAGCGAAACCGGTTGAATTCACTAAAATAAGTTGAGACTAAGTGAAATTAACCGAAAGTTGATTCGACGACTAACCCAATCTAACCAAATCTATTAAAATTGATTATAACCTATCGGAACCGGTTGATATGACTAAAATGAGTTGAGACAAAGTGAAACTAACTGAAAGTTGAGTCGGCGACTAACCCAAACCAACCAAGTCTATTAAAATTGGTTATATCATATCGGATCCTGATCAAATGACTAAAATGAGTCGAGACAAAGTGAACCTAACCGAAAGTTGATTCGACGACTAATCCAATCTAATCAAATCTATTAAAAGTGATTGTAACCTACCGGAACCTGTTGAAATGACTAAAATAAGTTAAGACAAAATGAAACTATCTGAAAGTTGATTAGGACTCAAGTAAGTTGAGACTAAGTGAAACTAACCGGAAGTTGATTCGATTACTACCCCAAACTAACTGAATCTATTAAATTTGATTATAACCTAGCGGAACGAATTCACTAAAATAAGTCGAGGCAAAGTGAAACTAACTGAAAGTTGATTCGGCGACTAACCCATACTACTCAAATCTATTAAAATTGGTTATAGCATATCGGAACCTGATCAAAAGCCTAAAATAAGTTGACTAAGTGAAACTAACAGAAAGTTGATTAGACGATTAACCAAAACTAAACAAATATATAAAAATTGATTATAAAAACGTATCGAAACCGGCTCATATAAATAAAATGAGTTGAAACTTGAGAAGTATTTACTTCAATCACGTGTCCTGTGCTACTCGCTACGCGCGCGTCAGTATCCCATATTAAGCAAACATAATCGAAACTAACTTTAATGAATCAAACAAGCGCATTGAAACGGGGGCGCTACACGCTTGATCAACCCTGCCTAACACTAAACTAAAATTAACCCCAACTAACAAATATAACCAAAAAAATAAAAATAAAACATGTCACCGACGGGAATCGAACCCGGGCCGTAGTATCACAAGCACAAAAGCTGATCCCGAAACGCAAGGAATTTAAGGAAATACTACCTATAGTCAGCAAGAGAAATAATCATGCTCCTCAAATCCCCTTTTCAACCTTTTAGATAGAGCAATGAATAATATCACTTCTTATCAGCTTAATATCACTATCGCTTTGCCCCGCTTTAATAAGTTATATAAAATAATAATTTCAGGAATAATAGATATTATATAGATATATATTTTAAATTCAGCACAACACAACTATTGACTAACATAAAATTGTTAAACTTAGAAATGTACCATTTTAATTTAAAACCATATAGAGTTAAAGAATAAATCTGGCAACACAGCCTTGTCTACAAACCTCTCATGCGCCGTCGGCGTTATTTCAATAAAAACAAAACCATACATTGAAAGTCGGCAGAGAAAAGTAGTAGCAATTACAGCAGATTTGTACACAAGTTTTTAATAATTTTTTATTAAAAAAAAGTCACGAGTAGCACAGTATACGTGATAGAAGTGACTACTTCGTTAGCGAGTCTCAACTTATTTTACTTTTTTGAGCCGATTCCGGTACATTATAATCAATTTTAATGGATTTGGTTAGTTTTGGTTAGTCGTCTAATCAAATTTTAGTTAGTTTCACTTAGTCTCAACGTATTTTAGTCATTTGAGTCGGTTCCGATAAGTTATAATTAACTTGAATAGATTTGGTTAGTTGTCTAATCAACTTTCGTTAATTTCACTTAGTCTCAACTTATTTTAGTCATTTGATGCGGTTCCGATACGCTATAAACAATTTTAATAGATTTGGTTACTTTGGGTTAGTCGCCGAATCAACTTTCAGTTAATTTCACTTAGTCTCGTCTTATTATAGACATTTGAACTTTCGATACGTTATAATCAATTTTGATACATTTAGTTAGTCATCTAATCAACATTTACAACATTTACTATGTCTCAACTTATTTTAGTCATTTGATCAGGTTTCGATATGCTCTAACCAATTTTATTAGATCTGGTTGGTTTGGGTTAGTCGCCGAATCAACTTTCAGTTAGTTTCACTTTGTCTCAACTTACCCTAGTCATTTGAGTCGGTTCCGATCGTTATAATCAATTTTAATAGATTTGGTTATTTTGGGTAAGTCATCGAATCAACTTCCGGTTAGTTTCACTAAATCTCAACTTATTTTAGACATTTGAACCGGTTCCAATACGATATAATCAATTTTAATACATTTGGTTAGATGGTTAGTTTTGGTTAGTCGTCTAATGAACTTTAGGTTAGTTTCAGTTAGTCTCAAATTATTTTAGTCATTTGAGTCGGTTCCGATACGTTATAATAAATTTTAATAGATTTGGTTAGTTTGGGTTAGTCGTCGAATCAACTTTCGGTTAGTTTCACTTAATTTCACTTATTTTAATCATTTGAACCGGTTCCGATATTATATAATCTAAGATTTGGTTAGTTTGGGTGAGTCGCCGAATCAGCTTTCGCTTAGTTTCAGTTAGTCTCAACTGGTTTTAGTCATTTGAATCAGTTCCGATGCGTCATAATCAATTTTAATAGATTTGGGTTAGTCGTCCAATCAACTTTCGGTTAGTTTCACTTCGTCTCATAAAAATTGATTAATTCTTTACCGATTCCATAAAAGAGAAAGAGGGAGAGAGAGAGTCATATGCTTTATCTCTCTTGCGAGACGAAAATTCCACAACGTGTCGTTACATGCATGGCTTTGAAAAATCACTTTCATGAATCCAAAGAATATCAAAATAGCGTAAAATTTGTGGATTTTTAATATTTACCTTCGCCCAAATTATGTATATAAGTTGTGTTATATATAAGTACTAGCTGACCCGGCGAACTTCGTACCGCCTAAGAGCCAATGAACGTCGTGTTAACTTTTAGCTATACTTAATTTATTATTTTATTAACGTAAAAAAACAATACAAAACATTTATTATGTTCAGTGGTTCATTAGGATAATATACTTAAAGAAACCAAAAATTCAATAAAAGTTCAAAAATCAAGTATTTCAATGGCGTGTCAGCAAGACATTTGCTTTATTCCAGCCATGTATATTGCTGCATGGGTTGACTCGGGTTGATTCTCTTTACTGAAGCACGTTGTGATATACGACATTTTTCGTTTTATTATCATGCGCATTTATTATTAGTTTATTAGGATAATATATTTAAAGAAAACAAAGATTCAAAAAAGTACAAAAATCAAGTATTTCAATGGCATGCCAGCAAGGCATTTGCTTTATTGCAGCTATGTATATTGCTGCATTGGTTGAATCGCATTGATTCTCCTCACTGAATCACATTGTGATATACGATATTTTTCGTTTTATTTTCAGGCGCAAGAACAAATAAAGCGGATAGTTTGCCGCGACCTGAACATGCTTGGCCTTCTGATTTGTTAATCGTCAAGGCGATGAACATGCCACGTACAATTGACTATGAGAAAAACATGCATTTTCTACATTCAGACCGCAAACACTCAAGGCTTGGCCTTCTGATTTCTTAATCGACATGGCGAATGCAAGACAAAACGTTCAGCAATGCTGAATGTTTGCCGCCAGCTGAAGTTTCTTCACATATCGCCACAGATTTGATGATTTGACGCAAGCATTTATTTCATCTGCAGCAGTTGATCTTGGAATGGCTGGCAGTGTTTTGCGGAAATCGCCAGACAATAAAATCATTGCACCTCCAAAACATCTCGAGTCATTGCGCAGAACTTTCAATGTTCAGTCAAGTGCTTCCAATCCGCTATTGTACGCCATTGTGCATTCGTCCCAGATGATGATTTTAGATGCTCTACTAAAACTTTGGCCATTACGGAGTGTTTCGCAATGTTACATGTCGATTATTCATTAGTTTAGGTTAGTTTGGGTTAGTTGAAGGTTCAAGGGCAATTTTAAGGCTGAATGAGCCGTACGGTATCCTTCTAACAATGTGTCCGCTATTCGAGGAGAAGCAACTGCTACCGCAATATCAGATCTCGCACGAATATAGTGGCCAAAATCAATGACATGAGGAATGTCTTCCCAGTTCCACCGGGGGCATCCAAAAAAAATAAGCCACCATTTCCATCATCAATTGCCTTCATTAATGTATTATAGACTTCCTTCTGTTGGGGGTTCAACAGGGGTACATTCGTTTGAACTGACTGGTATAATAATTCCTGTCGATCATATTCATGTTCACGTTCCAATTCTCCAATAAATGCGTTATTCATTCCACTATCTAGTGCTGGCATTCCTAACCTGACTAACAAACTGCCGCACATGAGGTAACACATATCTTCGATCAAGAGCAAAGCCTGGTTATGCATCTCCTGATTCACCTCAAAATCGGAACATGTCAGAAGACATTTTACATCGAATTCGTGTCAGTTCTTCTTGAACTGACACGAATTCGATGTAAAATGTCTTCTAACATGTTATCCTTGTATTTGTTCCACAGGTCACGTGGATTCGATGGGAAGCATGTCGAAATGATGATTGCAAATAATGTGCGTATCTGACTTGAAGTTGCAGAGATAATCGCTTCAGCGATTGTCATGTGCCAATTTAGCTCTTGACATGCAGCACGAAATGTTGGGCACACTATACCATTAACAGTTCGTAATGATTGAAATGATGTTGGCCCATGAAGATTCACCAGCAACAACCGCAAATAGAAACATTCATCATTCTTCGGATGAACTGTGTAAATACGACCAAGAGCATCAGTAGAACGCACATCCGGATGGCCTGGAACCGTTGAAATTTCTTCGATGAAGCGTTCCAAGTGTAATAACGTGGCATCTCCGAGTAAAGCGACATTCGTGCAAACGGATCGCTTTGGCAAATCTCAAAAAAACTGGTAAATGTTGTCGCTGGAATTGCACGATGAGCAACATTCGGCGCGGTGAAATATACTCGTTGGCCATTCTCCAGATGCACCGCCAAATGTACAATAGTGGGATGACGTCCGTGAATGAGGAATGAGAATATACGCCAAATCGCCTCATAGCAATTCACATATCGACCAACTTGATAGCGCGTAATTTCATCGTTGGTATTGGAGGTTTGGATGCCAAAAAACCGCCATATCGCTGCCTTTCGTAACATATTTGCAGATGTATTTGATGGAATTCACCGAATTGCTTCACTCAATGTTGTTGCTTTACTATCGATATTTAAGCAACACTAAGTACGGATGACATCTACCGAATAATCTGGAATGATTGATACCAATCGGTTTGACAGTTATTGTCATTTATTCCCTATAATTTTTATATTTTTCTATTCGAGTATTTTCTATGTATTTCAATATCTTTCTAGATTTGAATTTGCTTCTTTCCCACTGTTTTCCGTTGAATTTCTTTCCTATAATATGTACTATGTCACTGATTTGCAGTGGACATCAAATATTACTAAAAAACTATAATCGTGCGTGACATGAGCTGTCAATTGCGGAAGATGACAGAGTTCCAAGCCTAATTTATAACTAATCTTGTGTATAATTTTTTATCCGAGAATTTTTCTGATATTTTAATAGTTATTCTGCTATTCGGGGCGGAGACAAATCCAACAAACCAAAGATGATAAAAATCGGTTCAGCCGTTCTTGAGTTATAAGTGGTGTAACTAACACGACTTTGTTTTATATATATATAGATAAGTGAGTTTGATCGCTGTTTAACTACTAATTAAGAATAACAAAACCCTAGATGGAAAACACTTTTAATGCTTGGGTTAAGTTATGGGTGTGGCACAGGTTAATTGGTTTTCATTTTTTTTAAAGACGCAAGCACTGTGACAACGCATTTGTCATATTAATAACAAAATGTAATAACATATCGATACCTATCGACAGCCGAAAATATCAGGTTAAAATTATTCCATTGTCGCTATTTTCCTGTTATATTTTGTAACTTGTGTTCGTAATTAAACAATACAAGTTGTACCTACTGGTATTTTTATCCATATCGTAGATAATATTTCGTTTATTATTTACTTATTTATTATAATACAAAGTAGTATCATTAATGAGCTATAAATGAGACAGAGAAGGTCAATAGTTGTTCATAACAAATAAATAATCCAAACATTAATACGTAATCATATTCATATCATTTATTCCTAATAGAACGCCCCCTGTATAAAAATAATCGAGCGTTCATATTGATCGTACACCGTAGCTGCACCCATTCGTTTACTGTACAGTGGCCGAGTGTGTTCAAGGTCCACGGCATGCTGGAGTGAGCGGACTTATTAGAATATCTATAGACGGTGACTGAACTATTGTATATAGTTCAGTGGAATTTGTATATATCTGGCTCTTACCTTTAAGATTTACCTACTTTACTTTTAGCATTGTTTGAATCTGGTAGTTTTAATTTATGTTGATTTTGAATTCTCGTGTGGTATAAAAATAATGAGTATTTTATTTTTACCATAACATAATATATTTCTTTAAATTTAAATGAAAATACTTTGAATTTGAGAACAAACAAACAGAAATACAATGAAATGACAAGCCTAATATCATAAAATCGAAATGAAAAAAATATGATAAATAAATATAAAATGGCAATTAATATTTTGTTGCCCCACCATTTTTTTCAATTATATTGTTAATTCTTGTGGGCATTGAATTTAATAAAGAATTTGCATACTCCGGGATTAATTCATTCCACACGTCCAGAATTTTGTTCCATAACTGGTTAGAATTTGTTGGATGAAAATCATTAGAAGAATTTTTTTTTTTTTTACTATACAGCCCCAAATGTTTTCGATCGGGTTGATGTCAGGGCTACGCGAAGGCCAATTTAAAACGTTGATATTTCTTGGCCTCATCCATTCAGTAACAATTCGAGCAGTGTGCACTGGACAATTGTCATGTTGGTAAATAAAATTGTTTCCAAATTGTGCCGTAACTGATGGTACCATAACGTTTTCTAATATATTAATATAGTTTTGTGCATTAAATCTTCCCTCAATCCTTGTGCAAATTCCAACACCTCTTGAGCTCATCCACCCCCAAACGTTTACAGACAAACGACCGCTGCTTGTCACCTTTTGTGTATATTTCTCGTCGAAACGACTATTTGGAGGCCCATAGGTACACCCAAATACGGCCATTAAAAAATTACTGAAACACTTTCTCGTCAGTAAAAATAATATTTGACCAAAAATTGTCGTGTTCTGCACAGTACTCTAATGAGAAGTCAACTCTCTCCTCCTTGTTTGCCTCAGTAAGATAAGGCTTTTTTACTGCTGCATGACTGCTTAAGTTGGATCTTTGTTTTATGCAGTTTCTGGCAGTTCTAATGCACCCTGGGAAATGACTTTCTCGTTTCGCCGTGACAGCTGATTGGAAGGGGTTTTCTCTTAAAAAAAACTAATAAGGCGCTCATCCTCTTCTTCTGAAGAAATCTTACGTGCTCCGCTTCCTATTTGCCTTTCTAAGGAATTCCTTTGGTTCCATTTTGTGTTTATATCTTGCACTGTACTTTTTCCTATACCAAGTTTTCTGCTACCCTTCGCCTCGACCAACCTTCTTCTAATAATATAATTATTTTAGCTTTTTCCTCTTTATTTAAAGGCGGTAATAGTATAATATCAAAAACAAAAGGTAAGTCTAATATCACGGTAACAAGTACGTGAAAAGGTAGAAAAGCGCGATTTACTATATATAAATATGGTGTCCGGTTTTCATGTACCTTGACATAAGCCGACTCATATAAATGTTAGCTAGAATACATGCGATACGTTTTGTTTTCAAATATTTGAACACTTCATGCCTGGTCCTCCGCTCGCTTGGGGGGCGCAACCAACAAAAACTAACCCAAACTGACCCAAAATATGAAACATCATGCACATTTATATTACAGTCACGCTATAAAAGGTGCGATCGCGTACGCTCGATATGAATAAGCATCCGGGACCAGTTCACGTAACGGCTGATTATAGTGATAATCTGATAATCTCAATCTGTCTCTCTAGATTCTTAATACTCCCATCCTGGTCTCGTTCTACTCTCTACAACCTGTCAGGGTCGAGTGAGTTCCCACACAAACAAGCAACACTGTTTAAACTCTCTCTACATGACCCATCAATGTATCAACCACTTAACATTAACATGTACAGGGTGATCCCCTATAATGTCGCCCCCTTTAACTTTTTTATTATAAGTGTCCCAAAAAAACTAAAAGTATGGTTATGTAGGTACTGAAAAATATCTTTTTTCTGCGAGTATACAGGGAAAAACAAAAAGTTAATTTTTTTTCAATGGAACACCCTATATATGAATTTATTTTTCGATTCCTCGTAAAATTCTAAGCATATTTTATGTAAGATGTTATACCTCTAAGTTAGTAGTTTCACAGCTATAAACAGTTGAAAATCGGTACTTTGGCTACTTTTCACCTTGGTACCCAGAAGATTATTAGAGATGGAGTAAAATGAATTTCACATTCCTATCTTAATTTTTCAAGACCTATCTGACGGTACTAACTGGCAGGCGAGGCGGTACCATGGGTACTAAATCTGGTACCTCTGTAGGTACCATCAGTTAACACCATCAGGTAGCTCTTGGAAAGTTAAGATAGGAATTTGAAATTCATTTTACTCCATCTCTAATGATCTTCTTGCTACCAAGGTGAAAAGTAGCCAAAGTACCGATTTTCAACTGTTTATAGCTGTGAAACTACTAACTCAAGAGATATAACATAACATCTTACATAAAATGTGCTTAGAATTTTACGAGGAACCGAAAAATAAATTCACATATAGGGTGTTCCATTGATAAAAAGCTACAGACTATTCGCTAAACAATCATACAAAAGTACAACGACAAAAACTCCTCAATGCTGTAATATGCCCTGGGTAAAAGCAGCTTTTTCAATTTGCGCTTAAAGAGCCTAATGTTCGCAACATTTCTGATGTAGAGAGGATCATTCTATTGATTGTAGATCTTCAGACTAAGGTATATTAGCGAGTTCCTAGCAAGCGAGGAAGTAGAAATTGACAAAGGAAAATCATTCATGTGACAAGTCGCATGGCCAGTGTTAGACGGAGGTCTATCACACTTGTGAATCTGCACAGCTGTTCCCAAGATAGAGATAGAAAAAAGGTGAGATATTTTCCGAAATAAAGAGTGGCTTGCTAGAGTCTCTCAATCCAACCAAACACAGATTTCTAACAGCTTTCTTCTGAAGCACAAATATAACGCCCAAGAAACCCCTGCTACTCAGACCCCAAAAGGGCATGCCATACCGTATGACTCAATGAGAGCGAAGTAAACTGAGCGCGCAACCATTCCTCCAAGCTCATGTCTTGCAACCCGGACCGCAAAACAGCACGAAGATAGTTTTGACACGAGACTCAGGATATGATCTTCAAAAATTAGGCGACCATCAATAGGGATACCCAAGAACTTGCAACTCTCTCCACTCTGCAATGGAGTCCGCTCATCGAACATCAAACCCCGATATCGCAATTAAACCCCAAAAACAAATGTCTTATCAGCAATTAAAAACAAGCCTGTTTGAGGCACACCACTCTCTCACAATTTGAAGATCTTAAACAATAAGCGCTCTAACATAATCGGAATTCATATGACGCCCCATTATGGTGGTATCATCAGCAAACTGAACAATCCGGCTCCGCAGCCCGATGGAGCCCAGATCGTTAACGTATAGCAAAAATAAAATAGATCCCAGCACTTAACCCTGAGGTACCCCACATTTAACGGCCCCAGCGCCTGACGAAACTCTAGAAAACAACACCCTCTGAGTACGATGCGACAAATAAGACTCCAACCATTCCAGACAACAGTATCCCATGATCCACACAATCATGCCTTGGATAGATCACAGAACACTGCCGCCGTTGCGTTGCCTCCCTAGTTTTATTGATATATACACGCTCTCCAAGAAGGTAAAAATAGCATCATGAGTCCCCCTGGCATGGCAGTCTGCAGCCAAACTGATTAGCAGATAAAATGTTATGCTGGTGCAAAAAGGATACATCTCTGTTATTTCTAAATTTTTTCGAGAATTTTTGAGAGGGTCGACAAAATGGGTATTGGGCGGAAGTTACATGGCTGATCCAAATCACATGAAGAGGTAGAATTAGCGCCCCCTTTAAATAGCGGGGGAAATTTTCTTAAGCCAGGAGTGAATCTAGTGCACAATCAGGTAAAACCAGAAGCAGTCCTGAAGAGATGCCATCAGGGCTCTACAGCTTGCATTCCCGTTAATGAAGAAATATGATAAAGTAAAACAAATTTAGTAAACCTATCAATATTTACAAGAGCTCTCTGTCACTTTTACCGATATAGCAATATAGATGGTATGCCACTTTAGGAATGGAGTGTAATTGAATTTAATTGGACCCAAACTTACCTGTAGATGTCTTATATACAGACCAGACAATTGCCATCAATTTTTTTAACATTTGTTGACATATTCGGAAACCAATAAAAGTCGTGCAATTGCTCTAAAGTATTTAAATGGACGTTTAGATGTCTTACAGACCATAAAATTGTCAACAATTTTTTAAACGTTTTTGGACATATTCGGAAACCAATAAGTCATGCAGTTGGTCTAAAGTATATAAATGAACGTGAATAGGGTTGATAACTGATATAAATGGGCATAGATCGAGAAACCACAGTCAGCCGCTTTTTCCGATATCAGAAGTGGGATTAACCTTAGCGGCAAACGAAAACTGACTCTAAAATGGCAGGCCTCAAAAGGTAGTGTTGCCTAGTAACAAGCTTATCAAATCCATTACATGGTGAAGCAGTAGACTGGCATATTCGAAGTCGGCCATTGGTGAGGAGATTTGTAGAGAGGTTCTCTTTGCATTTGCGAAACCTACCGATTTGTTGGATTTGTTTAATGAAGCTGTCAATGGAAGAGAGTATACCCCTGCCGCTACTACCTTAGTAAACGAAAGGTTACATGGGTTACGTCTAACGCTTCATTTGATCACAATTCGTGAAAGTGATGAGGCTTTGGCAATATTATTTGCATACCATGTGGTTTCTGACCGTTCCAAAACAGTGCGTAAACGGCTAATGCTTGATTTGCCGGACTTTTATGCTTACCTGTAAACGGCCGGCGCTATCTCGGCCATCAGATTTATTGAATCTTACTGGACATCGTACCCGATAATATTATTTAATTCGATATTATATTTGGTCGAGATTTAGCTGCGCAAAATAAAAACGTTTGCTGTGGCCCCAGTGGCCTATTTTTGACACAGGGAAAATTAGTGTCAATTGGGAACAGAGTCATCAGTGATTTTAGCATGATAGATACTGACGTGTGCTGTATTATAGATATATAATAACTTATAATAGTTAAAAGGCGACTACTTTCAAATTGATGGATATTAGACTGTTATAATTACCTTAACAAAGATGGTACTGTGACTGCAGGAGATATAGCTGACAGCGCAAATCCAAGTGCTAATCCGTAGCTCCAAGGCATATCCAGCAGAAGGTAAGCTAGCACTCCAACTACAACAGATTCCGTTAACCATGGCAACACACCCATTCTTAAAATGTCAAATTTTAAGCGACGTAATGCTTCTGAATCCAATCCTAGACCTGCTCTGACTAAAATAACTATTAAAGCTATTCCTCTGAAATAGAACATATGATTAAATACTAAGTAAGTAAATACCGTACGAATTATAAAAATTATAACCCGTTTGGTTCTTTGTCAGTTTGGATTTATATTAAATTTAATTTAATAAGCTGGAAAAATGTTTATGTGTCATTTATGTGTTGTGCCCATCAATACTAAACCAAAGTCATGAATAGAATAAAAAGAACTCTGATCTCCGTCCCAACAAAATTGAACCTGCTTGCATTTGATTTTAGGACAATAAGGTTTTCAAGGTAGAGTGTAATATGATCCAAACGTGAAACCGTTGTAACTCAAACACCATATCGGTTTTGAATTTTCTGCAACCGATATGCATATGAAAAACAATGCATTCAAGAAAATTGTACATTAAAGCAAGGTCAAATATAGTTCGCCCAACCGTTGTTGACCCTCGAAACGCATGCAATTGCATACGTTTCGAGGGTCAACAACGGCTGGGCGAACTATAGCTTCTACTTCAAGGTTTCTAACACACTTCACCCTCTCTAGAATCTTTATATCGATACTTAACGCCAATTCGTGGACTAAATCTAAATTATGCTTTGATCCTATATACATTTGATAAAAAAAAATTTCAATTCATTTAAGGTAAGGTTGTTTCTCCTAGCCCAAGTCATCATATGATTTAGACATTTATTGATTCTCTCACTTGCTTTAACGGCCTCATATGCATGGGGAATATGAGCAAAATATCTGATTAGATCCTCAAATTGCAAGACTGGACCATTTCACTGAGATCATAAAGAGCAGGAGATTAAGAATTGACACTTGGTTGGGGAACTCCTGATACAACAACCTTAAAATTCGACTCAGAACTTGTGTGGAATAAAGCATGCACTTTCAGTGTCGCTTGTCATTCAAGGAAGTGAGCCATGAACAAGCCCGTGATTCAAATATGTTTATACTTATTTACCTTAAAAATTTGTTGATTTCGGCAAAATGGCCATCTAGATCAATGAGACCACAGTTCTGGAAAAGCGTTCCAATAAAAAGGTTGCCAATAAGACCAGGCAGATTGGCAAGGCTTACCACCCACCCAGCTAACATTGCGGAAGCAGTTACAAAAATTATTTGGAACAGTTGTCCTTTGGGTGGCACTACAGTCTCACCCACCATTATGTATAGAATGTACCATGTAGCAAAGCCAATTAACACATACGCAACGTATCTCGAGACAGCCTGAAAGCTAGGGCACCATTTGCTTTTAAATATTGTCGACCACCATTTTGGTTGCCAAGACTGATCCTCCATTGGTCCGACAGTACCACTAAAATTAACATATTTTCTGTCAAAATATGTGCATATTTTACTACAATAATGGATGAGCTTAAATGATTAAAAATAGTTGACTTCTTTTTGTTAAAGTTAAAAGATCAATAGGTATATGTCAAAATTAAATTTATTTTTCAATGTCTGCAGGATTTTTAATAAAATGTGGACGGTGCATGAATAGCTCGTCAGCGGCACTTTCTATGATTCGTACGCCCACCTTAGCAAAATCATGAATCCGTCTCTGCTTATATTTAACGCTCACCAGCGTTTAGATGGTTCAAAACAAACATATTTACATTCAATACATTTCTTTTTTAAACCAAGCATTAAGCCTTTAAGTGGTAGAAGTGTGAGGTATTTTTTAACAAGTATTTCGCAAGTGGTTTTAATTTATATATTACCTATTGCATAAAAATGTTTGTATTTTTTGGATTTTTCTTTTATAGGTTTTTTATAAGGTGGGAAATTATTATCCCAAAGAACATTCAGTGCAATGACTATTGCTAAGTATTCTTTGGTATAACTATTTCCTTCATATAATAACAGATTTATCATTTACTTTTTAAACATTATTTTATTTAGAAAAATATTAAAATATTTTGGATATAATATTGCAACACGTTTTTCTTCTTGAAGTTAAAAGTAAAGATTTTTTTCAATTAAAAAGTAACCTAGCCCCGGAGAGTCGTGTTACAAATGCCCGGCCCCGGTTCTGGGGCCTTTAGAGCGCCACCAGTTCTGTCCAACTAAACTGAAAAAGCTCCGCTGGTGTTGTGCAAGGTGGCTACCCTGGCTTATTAAATCAAAAATTACTCACGCTTAACTTAACAAGAAAACAAGAAAACACAATCTAAAATTTAAGCAACAATATATTTTCTACTAAGTTCTTTTTTTTGAAAACTCAGCAACAATTTATCTGGAGTAAAATGACAAGTTAAAGACATAATAATGTCAAATAACGTGTACGGAGACCAATTCTGTTGTTAATACTCGGTACTGTATGCCTTACCACTAAATGCACTAAACACTACAAACCAAAGTGATCACTTTGATGTTAACTAAGCTAATTACATATAGGTAGGCGTGCGCTAATAGCTGCACCAATTTTAAATGTAGCAATAATAATATGTAGCAATGAACGGCCACAATAATTTAATCAAATGACTCGATAAATTAATAAAAAGAATACAATTAGAATACAACTATTGAAAGCTTGGCTGTCAATGCTTGATTTATATTATTCAGAGCGGTTATATTACTCGATAAATGAATGAAAGAAATAAAATTATTGAAGCTGTTATAAAGCCCGACTGTCAATGCTTTATTTAGATTAAAAAGAGAGATAATTCAGAGCGATTAATAATAATAAACGAGTAAATAAACTTAAGCTTCTGTACGATACCACTTAGATTCTTCGAACTATGGTAAAGGTGCCGGGCGCCGGTTGGTACTGAGGTACTGGCCCTGAGGATGAAACTAGCAGATGACTCGCCAATAAAAGGGGCCCGTAGACAGGACTTGCAGCCACGTAATCGAACTGGCAGCCTGCTAGTAAAAGTGGTAGCCTGGTGGTAAAAGTTGTAGTCTAGAACAAGTGGTAGCCTGGTTTTTGAAGTGGTGGCCCGCTAGTAAAAGTGGTAGCCTGGTGGTAAAAGTTGTAGCCTGGTAGATCAAGTGGTAGCCTGGTATTTGAAGTGGTGGCCCGCTAGTAAAACCCTGAAATAACCCAGTACGCATTAGACAAAGCCCCCTTAATTTAATAGAAAAAAACTATAGCACCCTTTGCATAAATATTTTTCTTTATAAAACATATTCCCCCAAAAGTTATCAATGAATTTTCATGACCATCAGCAAATAAAAGAAATACTGAGGTACAGACAACTTGAATATAACAAAGATAGGTATGAGTCACCCCTAGAAGAAAATATGAACTTCCCCCATTTCTTGTTACATATATGACTTCCCCATATGATCAAATTCAAGTTACATTAAAAAAAAATCAGATTTGATAAAATGGAGTAGATAAGATAATGCATGGGACGCAAAGCAAAAGGTGGACGAGGCACAAAAAAGGTTAACACAGATAAAGCAATTAAATCATTAAGTTGGACAAACAAAACTGTAACAATAATTACCTCGTTAGTGTGTGAGGGTACGGGAGATTCGACGGTCTCGGTCTTATCCTATGAACTTGAAAGCCTCTAGAAATAATGGAAAAAAACATTAGCGTCATGGCGTGGCCGACGCCATGACGCTAATGTCTAATGGCGTGCTTCACAAGCAATAGGGAAAAAAATAATTCCAGAGAAAATGCTTACCTAGTACAGTATTTAGATCCCGAAAAATCGGTCGTGTCAAAACACCAAGAGATACCACAATATATCCCCAAAGAATGGGTGGAATTAAATCACAAAACTATATGTGGGTCTCTGACTGCACTTAAACAGAAAGCTTCTCTTCTCGCCGAAGGGTCTAACTAGAAGGACTGTCTTTTCGTTTCCGTCAATTTACCTTTCTCCTTCCCCGAGATTAAAGGACTATGTCAGATCAAGATATAGTAATGGGCTGAAACATGCCAAGTGATTTCGGTACAAGGAATAATTCTAAGATAATAAACGACTTAGTTCTCGTTTATTATGATGGTAAACGACAGCGGAAGTCACAATTAATGAGCCAAAATTATTGTTTTCAATAAATGCTAGGAAATACTTCTACGAAAATGACAAACCTCTAAAAATCTAAATTGAGAGCGACAATCACGGGAGGATAGCTCATTCCTATTACTCGGAACGAACAACCGAACATTACAAAAACTGCAGCCCGCCGTGTGACGAGATAAATATATAAAGCAGAGGTCCAAAAACGATCTGACGATCTCAGAAATGATCGGCCGGTGATTGGAGTCCGGCAACCAAGGGGTTCCAAAAAGGTACGAAATATTCAAACAGACAATAAAATATGAGTCGACGAGTCTAATGCAGCGTAAAGGCGGGTTTTATTAACAGAATTCTTAAAAATATAAATCGGTTCGCTGGCCGTTCTACGGTAATGTAATATCAAAGCTATCCTAATAACAATGTGTTTCGCTTATCAATTAAAATAAATATAGTCACAAGTCACAAAGTGTTATAAATGCCAATACAAATATATCGTTAACCCATACTTAGAATAGAGTTAATTTACATTAAGAAATGCGGCAATTTCAAGCGTATTGTCAGCAAATCGAATCAATAAATTTAGAATTAATAAACCGATGAGTGCAAAATACAGCATCTTTTTTGCTAAATGCGGCGTATAAATGAAATTCAAAAATAGTGTATAAATATATAAAATTGAAAAAAAGTATAAATTAAATTTTATACACTAGCGTGTATTTTGATAATTATTTTTGCAGTATTATCCAGCTTGATCATCTTCTTGGAAAAAGTGATTTGCTTGCGATATACTACGTACAGATAGAAAACATTTTCCTAAAAATATGTTCAAAAATCAAAAAGAGCTGCAAAAATCAGAATTTTTACAGAACAAGGTGCTGATAGCCGCATAACATCAGCTTATTCACTACCAGCTAGTCATGTTGCGGCGGCATCCTTTGATTTGGGAAAGTCAAGTGCACATATTTTAGAAGAGGGCTTACTCAATGGGCGTTTACGATAATTGGAGCGGTATCTACCGGTATGTATCTGAGAGTTCGTTAATTTGTGTTCCATTCACCAACCGCGTTCTGTAATTCAATTGAATCTACCGATACATGTACCGCGCTTCAACTTTATGGATCTGCGATCAGTACATGTCGGGTTGTTTACACCTTATATTGATATAACCTACAAATTTAGCATGTGAGCTTGATTGTTACTTATATACTTTGGAAACTCTGAAAATAATTGTATTATTACAATCATTTTTAGAGAGAAATAATTAAAATAACTTCAACATCAAAACGAAAAGCAACAATTTCAATATATTTTTCAATAGACACACATAATATTTTTCAATAGACAGTACACACATAATGCCTTCAGCTTCCAAATGACTACTATCTAATATTTGAAAAGTAGCCAAGATTGCAATAGCTTGACGTTTATTATTCTTCATTATAAGCAATTTTTTTTAGGTTATTCGCGATCCGCACCGTTCCGTTCCGGATCCCGGAACGTATCGACGTTAATCAGCTGATTACCGCTGTATACCTACCGGTAGATACCGCTACAATTATCGTAAATGCCCAATATTGTTTTAAACATCTGGGCATCTGAATAATACTTTTGGCAGTTCGTTTAATTTAAAATATGCTTTTAATCGTCTAAAATCCGTTCAAAAACGATTTTAAATGGCAAAATTGTATGAAAATCCGAAATGTCGGGATTTTTTTAGGGCGATACTTCGGACGAACTTGTTGTGGAAAATTGAGCGAGCCTGCTAGTACTCGAGACACTGATATCTAAACATGTCCTATATCGACATCATCGACATGAAAATCTAATGCTATCTTAGGCCGCGTGACGCCTGAATATAGACAACCACTTATTTGGAATTGATTGCCTGGCGTTAGAAAGACCACGTTTTACGCTAACGGTTCCAGACCGTCACAGATACCACCTGACGTGCGTTAGCGTTACATTTGTAACGTTTACATTAGAATGTCTAATATTACACTTCACGCATAGCCCTCCGCTCGCTTCGCTCGCTACAGGGGCGCAACGAACCGAAACGAACCCCAGGTATGCCCAAAATCAAGAAAAAAAAACTGTTCACAAATATAACCTCAAGAAAATAAAAATAGGATTAAAACTAACCGTAAAAATCAAGGCGAGCGAAGCCTCGGATAAAAGCCAAGAGTCCTATGTCCGTTACTATACTCTTGATATTATCTGTATGTACAAAATTTCATGATAAGTAGTTTACGCGTGGAAAATAGGTACAAACTAACTGTAAAAATGAACACGAGTGAAACCGCGGGTAAAAGCTAAAAGTGTCCTATAACCTATACTGTACTCTTGAAAATATCTGTACAAAATTTCACAATGATCGGTTGAGTAGTTTATGCGTGAAAGCATAAGAAACAAACAAACACATTCGCATTTATAATATTAGTTAGGATCCTATAATAATATTTACTGGCAGCTTCAATCGGAGTGGATTAATTCACTGTACAAATTCGACACGAAAATATAATGCCACTCCGAAAAACATCAACCTATGGACACAGCTTATCCACTACCAGTCACGTCATCTAGCTATACGGGAACAACTAAGAATGCGGGGCGAAATTGGTAAAAAATACAATACTCTTAATAATAGGCATATATATATATATATATATATATATAAACAATATAAAAATGATTACAGAAAGGCTATTCGCGATGCTAAGATTGCTGCCAACGATAATTTAATAAGCTCTTCTGGTAACCCGAGTAAAACTAAGTGGCAAATAGTAAATAAAAATACAAAAAAAAATTATCAAGATATTGTTACTAATAATATCAGTTCAAATGATTTTAACAACTATTTCTCAAATGTTGCACACAATCTTGTGAATAGTATACCAAACTCAGATGCTGATCCTTTAGATAATATGAACTTTAATATTCAACTGCAAACTAATTTTTCCTTTTCAGTAGCAAAACTTAATGGGGTACAAGATGTTATTGATGGTCTAAAAAACAAGAAAAGTCATGACATATATGGCTTAAATGTCCAAATGATAAAATCTATAAAAAATATTATTTTTAGTCCCCTCACTAAATTAATAAATTGTTCTATCAGAGAATAGTATATTATTTTATATGGAGGAAAAGTGATACTTTTCATGGCGCGCTCGTGTTTAACAGCCGAACGGAGTGAGGCTGGTAATAGAGAGCAAGCCATGAAAAGTAACTTTTCCTCCAAATAAAATATGCTGTTTTTTCTTCAAATGTCGACAAATTAATGCAAAAACATCTCTTTTTAATAGTAATAATATCTAATTATTATTAAAGATAAATGGGTTCGCAAGGCGGCTTAGACCACGGTCGTAGGTGGCCTTGCTTAGACCGGTGTCGGTGAATATAAAGCAATTTTTCGCGAGGTTAATCCAGCATAAACGGTTTAGGTTTTGAGCATAATCTAACGTTTTCGCGACATGACCTAAAGTAGGGGAAATGTTGATGACGTCATCGTTAGGTTAGCCAAGCATAATCTGGTCTGGAGCGGGTTTTGCTTGGGTTATGTCATTCGCATCAGACAAAAAGTAACGTTTTCGCCAACAAAACCGAAGTAACTCCAGTGTATCATACATTTATGTTGGTGGGGATAGGTATATGACGTATAAAGGTTAATTCATCATAAATTAGCATAATCTAAACCCAATTCGCGAAAAATTCCTTATAATGTAACATAAAGCTGTCAGTGCCCAGTGGACACTGTCAACAATAATTATTTTTTTAAGATTCGTCTCCGATTGCGTTTTAATTCCGTATTGATAAGCAGTTATTGAGTAAGTTCGATTAAATAATAACCAATTTGTTCCTAAATTAGTGATTTTTAGAAATGCATTCACAAATTGAGTGATAAATACAAATTGTAGTTTAATCAATCTTGAGTTGTTGACGCTTATTTTGTTGTCTGTTTGTATTGTATCTATGTTGCTATGACAACACTTTTACCTCCGCCGGCGGAAAAGTGAAAAGTAAAGCTCCGGCGGAGGAAAAACGAAACTTTACGGCCGCCTACACAGTCGAGTAATGACGCATTTACTGACGTTTGAAGAAAAAATGTATTTCCAACAGCCTGTAAAATTGCTTTGGTTATCCCACTGTTCAAGAAAGGAAATATAAATATAACTGAAAATTATCGCCCAATTTCATTGCTCCATATTATTTCAAAGATCTTAGAATAATGTTTAGCTAAACAAATAATTGTTTTTTTTAGAGTAATGGTTTGTTTAGTGAGAGCCAATTCGGTTTTAGAGAAAAGAAAAACACCACCCTTGCTATACTCGATTTTGTGTCGGAGATCAGCGGGGCCTTCCGTGATCTTCGTTATGGGACGGTCTTGTTTTGCGATCTAAGCAAGGCTTTTGATTGCGTTGACCATTCAATTCTGTTAAGAAAGTTGGGAGCCTATAATTTTTGTCCCAGAGGCATTGAGCTTCTTCAGTCTTACCTTGAGGGTAAAACACAGGCGGTGCGGTACTCTGGTGTGTTGTCGGGGAGTAGCGGGATCTCAATTAGAGTGCCCCAGGGCTCTATATTGGGCCCATAACTTTTTTTTTATTTTTATAAATGATTTCCCACAAAATGATCAACAGTCAGGGTGCACGCTCTTTGCCAATGACGCGGCAGTGTCCGTTATTGCATAAACTGTAGAGGCTTCATTGACTATGTCCAGGGAAGCACGGGAGATGGCTGAGAGATGATTTAATAGCAATAAATTCCTGCTGAATAAAGAAAAAACTGAAAGGATGGTTTTCTCAATGAGATACCTAAGTGGGGTTGATTCGGCGGTAGACATGGTGAAGTTCCTGGGCGTGCATCTTGATCCGCGACTTCGGTGGGACCATCAGATTAATGAACTTTCATTAAAGCTAGTAAGATCGCTATACTTGCTTCGGAGCCTTTCGAGTTTGTCTCTTCGGGCCTTCTACGGACAGCTTATTTTACCATATTTCACTCCCACATTTCATACGCGATATTGGTCTGGGGTCATGCTGCTAGTGCTCATCGTATTTTTCGTTTTCAGCGCGGTGCGGTGAGTGATGGTCGGCCTTCGATTCAGGGATGACTGCAGGGCGGCGTTCGTGGGGCTCGAGGTACTTACGGTGCCATCTTTATATATCTTGGAGAACCTTCTCTACGTAAAGAAAAATTTTCATATGTTTGCGACGCACGAGGCTGTTCATAACTATGAAAATGAAACAAGAAATAGGGGAAATATAGTGCAATTGTACTGGCGATTGAAGAGATGTCAGAGTGATCCAGGTTACTCGGCAGTAAAATTTTTTAATGTTCTCCCTATTGAAACAAGAAATCTGCCCTACAAGCAGTTTAGGGATAAAGTTAGGAAAATATGGCTTGGGAATGCCTTTTACTCATTTGACGAGTTTTTAAAGCATGATTTTAATTGAAATTCTTATTGTAGTGACATGGACATAATGTTTTATTTAAGTGTTTTTTTAATTGCTTCTTTTTAATGCGTGAGGTCTGTACACACATTAACATATATATTGTGAGTGTTTGATAGTTCATTAAGTATATTTTTCTTTAAATTGTGACATATGTGATACATGGTTGTAACTAACATGAAATAAATTACTAAATTACTGAAATGGACTACGCACACTTATAATAGTGGCATCAAAACCTAATAATACTAGAAAAGTGCCTCGAAAAGCACTAATTTGGAACTGGTTTAATTTGGAAATAACTTGGAATGTAGACATTTGAATTTGTAGCTATTTTAATTTTGTATTTCGGAAAATATTTCTCTATTGAATCTTTATTGTTTGATTGTTGTAACTTGGAGCTTGGAATGTGTATTCTTATTGATGTAACTAACCATGTTTCATACGCTTTGACTTGTGAAAGTGCCTTATTGCATGTATTATCATTAATAAAGATTTTGATTTTGATCTTGGGGCGGCATCCTTAGATTTAGGAAAGTCAATAACCAAATTTTGCACAAATTTTATAAGAGGCCCACGACACGACTCAATATTATTTTAAACGTCTGGGTTAGTTTGGGTACAGTTCGTTTAATTTCAAAATATGCTTTTTTATCGTCTAAAATCCGTTTAAAAACGATTTTTAATGGCAAAATTGTATAAAAATAATTGCCGGACTTTTTTAGAACGATAGCCGTGGCTTCGGACAAATTTGTCGTGGATTTTGAAGCAGAAATTCATTTTAAATTCAACCGTCTATTAAAAATAAGCTGTGCTATGTATCCAAATAAACTGCGAATATAATATAATTAAAATACAATACCGCTTTTTAGAAGCGCCATTTGAGTCGTTGCAATCGCGGCTGTCCTGGATTAGCTTGCTTTTCAATGCCCACGGGTTTTAATGTCACATCCGTTTACACATTCCGTCCCCACATTTCCGTCCCATTTGCCGAGATTTACCCTCATACCGCCGCGTAAGATGTTTACACATCATAAAAATTTAGTTCGCTCCGTGTCATTACATTGCCTTGAAAAATCAGGGCCAGCGCGACTGTGGAACTGAACCGCTCAGGGCACTGGCAGGTAGTCGCAGTGCCCGACACTCCAAACTTTCCGATTTCCGTAGAGATGACTAGCTAGTAGCATTGTTTTTATACAATGCTAGTAGTGAATAAGCTGTGGCATAACAATCCTCCCGCCAGGAGATAACGCGACCGTACCATCATAATTTTTTACAGTGAAAACGTCCAAGTTCACTTACGTTAAAGCCCCTTTTAATGGGCTTGATGGGCGAGGCGATCTTCCCATATAGCATAGACTCATCAATAGAAATACCTCGGTTGGATGTTTTAAAAAAAATAGTGTTGAGGTTGAGGTGGTCGATGAAAGGGCGTAATTTGTACAATTTATCGTGTTGTACATGGAACCTATGTTAATGGTTAATGGCCGCTTTTAAGTTAATGTTATAGAAAATTAATACTATCTTATTTGAATATAGCTACACAACGCGTCTATTTAAATTTTAATATATTTCTACTATACGTAGAGGAATTTCCATCGCGATTAACATATTTAAGTTTGTTTTATCAGTATTCAAATGATCGACTTATTCACCTCTCGAATTTAAAAAAAAAATAACTTCACGGGATCATTGCGCCGCACCCGCCATAACACATTATTATATTAATTCAAAATCCGAAGGTAGTCAAAAATTAGAACGGGCAAAAGGGCAGTATACCTAAAAATTGAGATTATTATATGAACGTGTAGGATATTAATTTATGAATGTTTTCATATAAAATTCATCAACATTTTTGTACGAAGTATATTTTTTATCATTGCTTGAAATATGCAGATTACGTTGGCCCTTACGGCAAAATAAATCAAAAAATTTAAATATCTCCCTTCGAACCTGGGCAAAATCTGATTGAAATATACTAATTTTTGTATTCACCTCGCATTCTCTCCGAAATGAAGGCTCAAATCAAAAAATTGTATTCTAGCAAGAAGTTTGCCTTAAGTATCAGGTGCAAGAATACATTTTTTTTCTCAAATGGTAATGGAACAATAGAATTAAATGTAAAAAAAGTAATTTTCTTCTAGCAGCGAACGTCGGATCTCGCGTTGTCCCAGTAGTCTCGCATCTCACTTTTCTTCATAGCTCCCTCTCTCTCTCGCCTATTGTACAATACAATAAGTGGTTTTACACATTACGGGTTAGAATACTAATAATAATAATAGCTATTATTAATTGAATAAAGTCAATGAAGACATTTTCGATTATGCTGAAATTTATTTTTCCTATACGCTGGCTGCTAGTCAATAAAGCAGTAGAAAAAAAATCATATACTTAACGGAACTGCTATTAAAAAAAGGACTAGCTTTTATTCAAAATAGAAAAACTCAAAATGTAAAAAAAAATCTTTATAATAACAAAATTCACCGTCTGTACCTTCTTCAGGAATAGACACAATGACTTCAATATTGCCTTCCAGTAATTTTTTGCATGATCCTATGCAACCTATTTAATTTATTCTACGTGTACAAGCTTTAAAGCTTGTACATGCTTTGCTTCCATACAATCTGTTAAAAAATTATTTGATTAAGTTTTATAATGTACCTATTTAATCTAATAATAATTTACCTTTTTTACATCCACAAGCAATAAATACTTTTGCATCCGAAGGAAATGTTGGAAGTGTTGTTAAAATTGGGGATAATACTTGGATATCACCTGCCTCCTCAAATTTCCATCCGCATTCTGTCACCTCTGGTACTAGGGGATTTGGTTCTAAAGAACTGAAGCACAGCTTAGTTTGATAATGTGCTCTCGGACTGTGAAATTTTAAACTATTTTTTGTAGGGGCTAGTTATTCAATTAGCGATGAAGAGGCCAATAGTGTCCTTAAAATATTAATAGACGAAATGTTTGGATTTGTTGAAAATAATTTTATGATTTCTCTATGTTATTGAACATGACATCTGAAAATTCCTGGACCCCAATATCGGCTAAATAATCGGAATAATTTAGATACATTTTCCGACATTTTATTTTTCCTAATCCTGAAAACTGGCTGGTTGTATGACAACCCGTTAGAGCATGAAATACAGGTAATTTGTGTGCAAGTTTTTCCTCTAGGCTGATATCAAGCCACATATCAACGGCCACATATCGCACCGAATTTCCTCTTCCACATTTTACTCAAATTCTTTAGAAGTATATATTTATAAAATGTACCAGAGGTACAAGTACATCATCAATGTCACTGGAGTCCAATATGCATGTCAAATACATACAATGTTTAGCAGAGAGTATATACAACAAAATCCTAGTATCAGCTTCTTCGTGACTATAGAGGATAATAATTTGTTGTCAATTGGTTCGCAATTTGTTTTCTTATCAAAAATATTGGTAAATCCCTCAGTATAGTTGCGAACTTGAAATTCGTTTTATGAGAGTGCTCTAATTTCGTTAACTGTTTTTTTTTTTATTAAAAACAGAGTGGATAAATATATTCCGCTGTTGTGGTTGTAAAAGTATTTATTGCATGTGGATGTAAAAAAGGTAAATTATTATTAGATTAAATAAGTACATAATAAAACTTAATCGAATAATTTTTTATTAGATTGTATGGAAGAAACGTGTACAAGCTTTAAAGCTTGTATAGGGTGGCTCGAATTCGTGTCTATGTATGGGGAACTCGAAAACCGTAAGAGATACAGTGTCGGTCAAATTAAGGCAAAATTGCGCATTTAGGTGCCTAACAATATGCCGTTTAGAAAGTTTTAAAATTCCGAGTATTTACGGAGATATCCGGAAAAAACCGAAATTTTGTAAAATCGTTTTATTTTTTTCCTGGGCTTATTTAAAAACGGATTTCAAAACTAATTGCACTTTTGCATTGCCACTTTTTCCGCTCTATCCAATGATGATATCCAGTTTGAAATCCGACGTTTCGTCTTCAAGGGATCATCATCAACTTTCTTTTTTTAAATGCGAACTTTAATTTTTTTTATCGTTTTTCAGATGGTATTGGCGTTATTAATATGAGTATGTGTTTTTATTTTTTTTTTATTTAATTTTTATTATTTTTATTTTATATATAAATATTAAAGTTCGTATTTAAAAAAAGAAAGTTGATGATGATCCCTTGAAGACGAAACGTCGGATTTCAAACTGGACACCATCATTAGATAGAGCGGAAAAAGTGGCAATGCCAAAGTGCAATTCAATTTGAAATCCGTTTTTAAATAAGCCCAGGAAAAAAAAAACTAATTTTCAAAATTTCGGTTTTTTCCGGATATCTCCGGAAATACTCGTAATTTTAAAACTTTCTAAACGGCATATTGTTAGGCATCTAAATGCGCAATTTTGCTTAATTTGACCGACACTGTATCTCTTACGGTTTTCGAGTTCCCCATACATAGGCACGAATTCGAGCCACCCTGTACACGTAGAAGAAATTAAATAGGTTGCATAGGATCATGCAAAAATATTACTGGAAGGCAATATTGAAACCATTGTGTCTATTTCTGAAGAAAATACAGACAGTGAAGATAAATAGATTTTGATATTATAAAGATTTTTTTACATTTCGAGTTTTTCTATTTTGAATAAAAGCTAGTCCTTTTTTTTAATAGCAGTTGCATTAAGTATATGATTTTTTTCTAATGTTTTATTGCATGGCAGCCAGCGTATAAGAAAAATAAATTTCAGTATAATCGAAAATGTCTTCATTGACTTTATTCAAATAATAATAGCTATTATTATTATTAGTATTCTAACTTTTAATGTGTAAAACCACTTATTATATTGTACAATAGGCGAGAGAGAGAGGGAGCTATGAAGAAAAGTGAGATGCGAGACTACTGGGGCAGCGCGAGATCCGACGTTCGCGGCTAGAAGAAAATTACTTTTTTACATTTAATTCTATTGTTCCATTACCATTTGAGAAAAAAAAAATATTCTTGCACCTATATATTCTAGATACTTAAGGCAAACTTTTTGCAAGAATAAATTTTTTGATTTGAGCCTTCATTTCGGAGAGAATGCGAGGTGAATACAAAAATGAGTATATTTCAATCAGATTTTGCCCAGGTTCGAAGGGAGATAATATTTCAATTTTTTGATTTATTTTGCCGTAAGGGCGAACATAATCTGCATATTTCAAGCAATGATGAAAAATATACTTCGTACAAAAATGTAGATGAAATTTATATGAAAACATTCATAAATTAATATCCTACACGTTCATATAATAATCTCGATCTTTAGGTACACTGCCCTTTTGCCCGTTCTAATTTTTGACTACCTTCGGATTTTGAATCAATATAATAAAACCTTCATTCTGTGAAAATTTCAGCTTATAACCCTCAGGTGCCCACACAAGGCAAAATAAGTTATAAGTAGCACTCTACTATCAGGCTTGTCGACAATGGAAAACTTATTAGTTCATACATAAACTACTTTTGTTACTTTTTTACTTAAAAAAAATACAAACCTAAGTTATTTTTAATAATGAATTATATGTCATTTACCAAAATAACAACAAAAAGTCGTTTGGGAGCCATACCCATCACAAAAAGGAACATAATAACTATTATAATAAGTAGTTTAACAATAATAATGTGCTATGAGGTAAAAATACGGACTATGGCTATTAATTTATAAATATTCAGTGGTTTGTTTAAAATATATCTCGAAGTGTATATAAACTAAAACAATCATACATATTTACTTAGATATCTTTAAAGACTATATAAATAAGATAATGTAATGTGAAAAAATTAATTTTTACTTTTGAAGAGTTTTTTGAATTGACATAATTGTTTCGGTTTTGTTTAAAAAATAAAGTTTAAATTTTTAAGAAAAGTAAATTTTGAAAATGTTGTCAATTATTTTTAGTTTGAGCCTGCGCAATAGAAAAATACTTGTATCAATAGGTTTCTTTAGCTTTTTTGCCTAGTTTTTGCAGCATATATTTTTTATACAAATAACAAACAGAGAGAAAAAAAATAAAAACACTTACTTGCCTGGTTGATTTTGTACTGTTGAGTGATGAAATTATTGGCACTTGTCGAACTTAATGTAAATACAAAATTTTTTAAAGATGTTAAAAAATGACTTACAGTCTTACAATGTTTAAATGCTGTTCGGTATGTTGTTTTAGAAAATAAGCAGCTTCAATAAGAACTTCCTCTACAGTATTACCATTATGTACAGGGTTATCCAACGAGGACTAGATAAGGCGATTTTTTGACTTTCCCTGTACTTTTATAAAAAAAGCTGAAATAGCCATCTTATGTAATTTTTTCCTGCGAATTCGTATATGTTCAGCAAAAAACAATTGAATATAAAATAAAAGTGTTAGGGGTCACTTTGATAGTTTTTTAAATGGAACACCCTATATATTACTGCATTTTAGGACTCTCTAGAAAAATCTAAACACATTTTGTGTATAATATCCTATACCTATCTTTAGCTGTTTACCAAATATTGACAGTTGAAAGTCGGGCATTTTGACACTTTGACAGGCTCTAAAATCTAAACCGCACGAGATCAAAGAAAACGGGTTGCACATTCATGTCTTGGGTTTTCATAAGCTGTCGAATGATAGTAACTTTGAATTTAACTGGAGGTTTAAAAGTTCCGGTTAATCTTATCCGCAGGTTAAATTCGAAGATACTGTCATTCGATAGTTTATGAAAACTTAAGATAGGAATGTGCAAACCATTTTCTTTGATCTTCTGCGGTTTAGATTTTAGAGCCTGTCAAAGTGTCAAAATACCCGACTTTCAACTGTCAATATTTGGTAAACAGCTAAAGATAGGTATATGATATTATACACAAAATGTGATTAGATTTTTCTAGAGAGTCCAAAAATGTAGTAATATACAGGGTGTCCCATTTAAAAAATATCAAAGTGACCCCTAGCACTTTTATTTGATGTTCAATTGTTTTTTGCAGAACATATCCGAATTCGCGGGAGAAAATTACATAAGCTGGCTATTTCAGTTTCTTTATAAAAGTACAGGGAAAGTCAAAAAATCGCCTTGTCTAGTCCTCGTTGGATAACCCTGTACTTCAAGAGGTAAGCTGAGTTGACTTTTGTCTTGGTATACAATTTTGTTAACAACAGCATCTGTGTAAAAACCAAACAAAAAAAAGCCTTGCCAGATTCACAGAAATAAAGACAATAAAGTTTAAGTGCGCTTGAAGAGCTTAATCAATATTAATAAATCATATCATATTCTCAGTAAAATATCTCTTAAAATACCTTCTCGAGATCTTAGGAAGTGTTAGATCTTCTCCCTAAGTAAGTACCCATAGGACTAATTATGGTTCTTATTCTCCTATTATCTGAAGCCTTGGACTTTTGAATGGTCATCCTGAAATTGATCCTTTCCGAGGCTCATTTAATAAGCAATACCGTTGCAGTATTTTACGGTCCAAGCTATATCTTGGTATGCTTTGACATATCTTTCTGATATATATATATATATATATATATATATATATATATATTTAGATTTATATATACCTACTTTGGTTACATGAATATTAATTATTTTAAATGTATTTTAAAAATGGTGCATCCCGTATATTGATAAATAAATATTCATTTGGCCTAAAGTGGATTCACACACCAAAAATATATATTTACTTTAATTACCTGCGTTAGACCAAGACCTCCGTCAAGACAGTCATTGGATACGATACAATACAACTACTCTAGTGGTAAAGTAAGCAGGTATTGCAAAGTATTTTTTAGGTAAAAAATAGAAGAATCACACAATTAATTAATATCATGTGTTGTGCAGGTAATGTTAGGCACAGCCTCTAATAATACAGTGTGTATGACTAGTCACTGCCTATAAAAAAGACAAACAAAACTTACCCGAGTATTCTTGGTTGGAACAAATGATTTTTTCCTCTTAATGGAATTTATCCACTGCTACGTCGATTCACTTTCTTTTGGAAATGAGAAAATTGCCACTTTGGGTCCATTTTTATACTCCCCACTACATTTGGGAACGCAACAGGTTTACACCATGTTTTCAATTCACTCAACACTATTACATGTGCATGACTTTTAAAAACACTTTGTGTAATATTACGAATAAATAAACTAAACTAAACTATTATATACAATTACTTAAAAGTCAGTGTTCACAACTAAGCGACTAAACTTAAACCAAAGCTTAAACATGCTTCAGTTATTACAACACGCACCTACAATTACACTACAACCCGTAATCAACATTCAATAATGCTACAAATAAAAAGTGTTTAAGTATCCTAAGTAAAACTGAGGTATTAAAATTTGCTCTGATGTTGTTGGCTGTAGCCTAAAAAATATCTGCGTTATCTTGCTATATGTAGACTCAAAAGGCAGTCAATGTAAATAGGTAAGTAGGCATTATTATTATAAAGCCACAACATAAAAAAACTTTAAGGACTTTTGTGTTTACTTCAGGAAGGCAGTATGTGAATATTAAAATTAAGGTTATTTTAGATACTAAATGTTATCAGCTCTGAAATTATAATAGATATTTGCGGAAATACACCTTGTACCAGAGCAATCAGTCCCTAACTATAAACTATAAGTATTTAATTATTGTATAATGTAGAATAGTGGAGTAGTGTTAAAAGTCTATATTCACGAACACAGGGCAATGTCCTTGCCATTAACATAATAAATTGCCCGCTTTGTATAAATTGTTCACCGCAAATGTACAAATTTCACAATTTTAAACATATTTTATATTAAGAACTCGCAATATATCCTTTACAGCATTTAAATTCGTTCGGGTGGCCATATTGGCTAGTGCTTATCTTAGTTTCACGACCTTCTTGCGTAGAAGGTGTTGCGTATACTTCAGTAATACGATCCTTTACATCCTACGGTACTATGCTGTATTAGCTGCTTCTGGTTGGTGGGTTAACGTCACTTTAGAGTAATGTTAACTCTTCACGCATGGCCCTCTGCTCGCTTCGCTCGCTCCGGGGCACAACCAAACAGAACTAACTCAAACTAACCCAAATTTACATCAAAGAACACATCTTAAAAAAAAAACAAAACAAAAAAGTCTTGCCACCGACGGGAACCGAAGGCCATTCCATATCACAAACACAGAATCTTACCACTGCACTACTAACTACTAGTCACTTGACCGTAGATCAAGTGAAAGTGATGTTAACCCACCAATCAGAAGCGACTAATATAGCATAGTGCCGTATGGTGGCTTTATTATACTAGAAATGGCACTGTAAACGTGTATTAATATAGTGGATATAAATAAGTTCTATCGGTATCACGTTAGACGGTTGTGGCCCAGGTGAGAGATAATCCACGTGTCTTTATTTGGGGTTGTGGTACAATGGTGGAAAAGTATTAACCCAGTAGCACTTAAAGGGTTAAGGTCAATTTATAAACTCGTAAAGTTCGTAATGTTGAGGTTGTAAAGTTCATAACTGGTGAAGTTCAGAGTTCGGATCTCGCAGTTCATTTTATGGCATTTATAAACATCAACAAGAAGTTGGGAAAGTAGAGAGAGTTCATATTTGAGTGGTTAAAATTCGTAACCAATAGAATGTTCGACAAAATTTTTGTAGTCCTGGCGATCCAGATTGTACAAAAAATTGATAATTTAGAATTACTTCGATAAGTATCATTCAGTGGCGTAACTACACCCCCGCCAGCCCCCGCAATACGGAGGGGGGGCCGCCGCCCAGTGGGGCCCCAAAAAAGAAAAGCTCTGGAATAAAAGTCCGCTAAGGGGTTCCCAAAAAAAATTTGCGGGGGGAGCCGAAATTTCTAGTTACGCCACTGGACTATCATTGATCCAATAATATCCTCGATTTCACTCCGTTCTTCAGTTTCATATTCAACCATTTTCACAAAAAGTAACAATTAACCAAAAAATGTATTCATTGCAATTAACAATAAAAAACAGCTGACCGGTCAAAACTCAAAAATGCGGATGTGCAACCAGAGTAGGTATATTTGTTATACTCTGGTGCCACTTCGAATTTCAAATCGGCTATTGACAGCGATCATAGTATAAAGTGATTTTTCTTGGCTGGATCGAACTTTCTGAACTGTGAACATAAAATTTGGTTATCTCAACTTTGCAAAAATCCTGAAAATTAACGAACTTTTCGTCAACTGAGTTTATAAATGAATGATTTGATTGGTTCATCTTGAACTAAAATTTCAACTCCCAACTGAACCTCAACATTGCAAACTTTTCGAGTTTATAAATCCAGTGTTAAGCAGAATAATAATTGTCTTAAACAGAACGACACCGAGAACGACACCCTTTGCCCTATATACGTTGCCGAATGTAGCCAATAACCTTTATCTCTTTAAACATATAACCATTGATTTAACATTTGCACTTGTACTATACTTACTGCTCAGTCAGGAGAGATACGTTTACTTGTGTGTGCAATGACGACATTGAAATGATAACGATATATTTTTGGATGGGATTTAATAATTCAAAACGTTTCGAGAACACCAAATTAACACATTGACATCACTAAGACATTTACATAACAACATAATCATGCGTTAAATTACAGATAAAAAAAATCTTAACTGAATCGAGATCGAGATTGACTTTCAAACTAAATTGATCCCAGTGATCCCGTTATTCCCAATTCCCATTATAGCGCGTCATGTTGTTTACATTTTTGTGCTTCAGGAATTGGTATGAGACTTTTTGAGGAAATTAGGGATATGACATCGTGGCTGAGGTGGTATGGCTCTCGCTTAGAATGGCAAGGTAATTGGTTCGACCCCTGGCCCACGAAAGACTTTTTTTATTTATTATTTTTGGAATAGTTAGTTTTTTGGTTAAACTTGGGTTAGTTTTTGTTGGTTTCACCTCGCAGCGAGCGGAGGGCTGGAGGGCATTGCACGAAGAGAAAGAAAATGTAAAAATACAAATATATAATCATGAAACAACGCATGCGCGAAAACGTCAAACAATGACGGGCGGGGTTGGGTTTTACGCGCTCGCTAGTGTCATAGCCTAAAGAAAAATATAGCTGCGACACTTAAGCGCGGCACCTTTGACAAGCGAGGACCAACTATCACTATGTAGTGGGGAGGAAATAAATAAATCTAACTTGACGTCAACCCCCCGGCGCGGCAATCATTAGTGAAGTGAGCCGTACTCAAATTTTTTGGGACGTTATATACTAAAATTGTTACTCTCTCCTATTATTTTATTTAAACTTTCATTACAAAATATATGATTTATAAAATACTGCTTATTTCGAGTAGAGAATAACCAATTTTTTGATCCAAAAAGCTGCATAAAGAGAGCCGGATATTTATTTAAACATTACACCTGAAAGAAATAGTTAAAAATGTCTTTTGAAGTGAAATTAAGAATGGCGAATGTAGATTACTTGTAGTAAGTACAGCATTCTTGAAAGAAAAGTCAATTACCTAAAGAAAAATATAATTGAGTTACATATTATTTTGATAAATTACGATCAATAAATCAACTCATTTATGTAGAAAATTATTTATTTTTTAACGTTATAACACACATATAATAAATTGAAATTGAAATAAACTCACATGAATATAACTATAATAGAATATAAGCTCCAAGATAATCTTCAAATATCAACAAGACCTATACACAACAAAAGTTCACGAACTAGTTTATGCATGAAGTGCGTAATTACGCTAAATCGGAGCAACATGTACCGTGCGTTCAATTTATCTTGATAACATTTTGATTCGCTGTAACTTTTTTGTTTTTAAAGATATCAAGTTAAACAAAAAAGCAAAATGTAGGGTTGGTAGCCAAGTTTTTTTCTAAGTTACATATAAAACAAAACACTAACGATTTTCTGACATATCAGCCTACTCTATATTTTTTAAATGGAACACCCTGTATATTACTACATTTTTGGCATCTCTAGAGAAATCTAAACACATTTCGTGTATAATATCTTATACCTATCTTTAAGTGTTTACGAAATATTGACAGTTGAAAGTCGGGCATTTTGACATTTTGATAGGCTTTAAAATCTAAACCGCACGAGAGCAAAGAAAACGGTTTGCATATTCCTGTCTTAGGTTTTCATGAGCTATCGAATGACAGTAACTTTGAATTTAACCCGCGAATAAAATTAACCGGAACTTTTAAACCTCCGGTTAAATTGAAAGCCACTGTCATTCGATAGCTTATGAAAACCTAAGATAGAGATGTGCAAACCGTTTTCTTTGATCTCGTGCGGTTTAGATTTTAAAGCCTGTCAAAATGTCAAAATGCCCGACTTTCAACTGTCAATATTTCGTAAACAGCTAAAGATAGGTATAGGATATAGAGGGTCCAAAAATGTAGTAATATACAGGGTGTTCTATTTAAAAAATATATAGAGTAGGCTTTTATGTCAGAAAATTATTGGTGTTTTGTTTTATATGTAATCTACAAAAAAACTTGGCAACCAACCCTACATTTTGCTTTTTTGTTTACCTTGGTATCTTTAAAACCAAAAAAGGTACAGCGAATCAAAATGATATCAAGGTGCTGATCAAATCTGAAATAATGGATATATCTGGATAACGATCGACTTTTACGAAAAATAACCAGCAAAAACAATGTTTTTGAGACTTACACCTTTATTGTACAATCCGAACTGTTTATTGTCAAACGAAATGTTTTGCACTTTCTTATCTTCCACATAACCACAACCTGGAAAATACTCCCCACCAAACAGAAAATTTCGTATATCTAAATAATTACTAAATAACTAAGATAAGAAGATGCACATCGTTTCGCGCTAAGTTAAACAGATCAAATTCTTTAAATGGAAGGAATGCTATTCGACATGCTACATGAAATTTATCTAGAATTTTTAGAAGAATTCGAAAATCGGAAAATATGTCCCGCTCTTTTCAGACCTTTTATATTGAAATATAATTCAATAATATTGTCAAACTAAAACCAACATGGCTAAATGATGAAATGGTTGTAAGACTAATAAAAAAATTAGAAACAGGTTATTTCTATAAAATGTGTATACATATGAAGGGTACAGGGGGAAAACGATCTAAGCACCATTTCCATAGGAAACTTTTTTATTATTGACTTTACAGAAAATTTTATTCTTGATAAAAGTTGGTGTTTGGAAAAAAACTAATTTTGACAATGCTAAATTAAGGGTAAGTTATACAGGGTACTCAATAAATACAAAAATGATGGTTAAAAAATCAAAAACCTTGGAATATCGGAAAACCTTCTACAGAAAAAAATAAAGCTCGTATTAAGATAAAAATAAAAGTCAAATACCATTTTTTCCAAAAGTGCACCACACCGCCGTTGCGGAGAAAATCCATGTCAATTATTGAAAACACCCGCTTTTTCTTAATTTTGTCCTTATTTTTTTCAGCAACGATGCACTTTTGGAAAAAATGGTATTTGACTTTTATTTTTATCTTAATAGGAGCTTTATTTTTTCTGTAGAAGCTTTTCCGATATTCCAAAGTTTTTGTTTTTTCAACCACCATTTTTGTATTTTTTAAGTACCCTGTATAACTTATCTTTAATTTAACATTGTCAAAATTAGTTTTTTTTCCAAGCGCCAACTTTTATCAAGAATAAAATTTTCTGTGAAGTCAATAATAAAAAAGTTTCCTATGGAAATGTCGCTTAGATCGTTTTTCCCCTGTACCCTTCATATATATTTTATGAATGTTTCCATATTATTAATTTTCGATTATTTTTGGGCTCCTTAAAATGTAACCTATTCCGATACGTTTTAGTCCGTTTTGGTGCTTTTAGTTAGTTTGGGTTAGTTCAATCAGCTTTCGTTCAGTTTTGATTTATTTTAGTCATTTGAACCCGGTTCCGATACATTACAACCAATTTTAATGTTTTCGGTTAGTTTGGGTTAGCCGCCAAAATTGGGTCGTTCAATCAACTATCGATTACTTTCGATTCCGATAGGTTATTACCAATTTTAGTGTTTAGGATAGTCGCCAAAATTTAATTAATCTGGGTTAGTTTTAACTTACTTAATATTATTTTTAAACTATTCCGATACGTTTTAGCCCGTTTTGGTACTTTTAGTTACTTTTGGTTTGTTTTGGTTAGTCTTTCAATCAAATTTTGGTTACTTTCAATTAGTTTCAATTTATTTTAGTTATTATATTAATTCAAGTTAGTCGTCAAAATTCGGTTAATTTTGGTTAGTTTCAACTTATTTTAATATTTTTAAACTGTTACGATACGTTTTAGCCCTTTTTGGTTCTATTGGTTAGTTTTGGTTAGTCGTTCAATCGACTTTCGGTTAGTTTCGGTTAGTTTTAATTTAGTTTAGTAATTTGAATCGGTTCCGATACGTTATAACCAATTTAAATGTTTTTAATTAATTTAGGTTAGTCGCCAAAATTTAGTTAATTTGGGTTAGTTTGAACTTACTTTAATAATTTTAGTCTGTTACGATACGTTTTAGCCCTTTTGGTGCTTTTGGTTACTTTTGGTTAGTCGTTCAATCGACTTTCGGTTAATTTCAGTTAGTTTTAATTTATTTTAATCATTTGAACCGGTTCCGATACGTTATAACCAATTTTAAAGTTTTTGATTACTTTCGGTTAGTCGCCAAAATTCGGCTAATTTGGGTTAGTTTTAACTTACTTTAGTATTTTTAATCTGTTCCGATACGTATTAGACCGTTTTGGTGCTTTTACTTACTTTTGGTTAGTCATTCAGTCAACTTTCGGTAACTTTCACTTAGTTCCAATTTATTTTTAGTCATTTGAACCGGTTCCGATACGTTATAATTAATTTTAGTTAGTCCTCCTACGTTATGATTAATTTTAGTTAGTCCTCAAAATTCGGTTAGTTTCAACTTACTTTCGTTCAATCAACTTTCGGTTAATTTCAGTTAGTTTTAATTTATTTTAGTCATTGGAACCGGTTCCGATACGTTATAACCAATTTTAATGTCTTTGGTTACTTGCCAATATTCGGTTAATTTGGGTTAGTTTTAATTTACTTTAACATTTTTAATCTGTTCCGATACGTTTTAGTCCGTTTTGGTGCTATTAGTTACTTTTGGTTTGTCATTCAATCAACTTTCGGTTACTTTCAGTTAGTTCCAATTTATTTTAGTCATTTGAATCGGTTCCTATACGTTATAAGCAAATTTAATGTTTTTGGTTAGTCGCTTAAATTCGTTTCGTTTTGGTTAGTTTTAACTTACTTTAATTTTTGTAACCTGTTACGATAGGTACGTTTTAGCCTGTTTTGGAGCTTATGGTTACTTTTGGCTAGCTTTGGTTAGTCTTTCAATTAACTTTCAGTTAGTTTCAGTTAGTTCCAATTTATTTTAGTCTTTTGGGCCGATTCCGATACCTTATGATCAAATTTAAGTTTAAATAAACAAACTAACTAGCTGCACAACTCTGCCGTCCTTTACCCATTTTAACACATAAACATTAACTTATTTAGATAACATACAAACAAAACAATATATACACATAACGATAGTCTATTTACCCAAACAACGAATCTTTTTCTATTTTAATTCCTATGAAAATTTATTGCACTCCGGCCCAGGTAAGCGCGTATGATTGGCATCGAGTTCCAACTGCGTAGTGTCCTCGCTTCAGTGAGCTTCACGGAGAAAATTTGATTCCGTACCCCACTAAACGAGCCGAGTGTCGCGGCTATAGCTTCTTTAGGCTATGCTAGTGTGATCCCACGTCTATTCTATCTATACCGTGTATTGTTTATGTCTGGGTCACTGCAGGGCCGTTCTTAGGGGTGTGCAGGTTGTGCAGGCACAAAGGCGGCGAACCTTAGGGGCGGGCGCAGGTCGCCAGTGGAACCAGTAAAATACTAAATGTATTTTACTGATTCCACTTTTTGAATATAAAAAATATGCAAAACTAAATTTCATACTTAAGACATTCCACAGAAGCAAAGTTTAAAACTTAAAACCCTCTACAAGTATTCGTAATATTCAAATTGCAGACAATTAGTTTTTTATGCTTCAATATAATAAAAATGAATTTATTGTATATTTTTGGTTGTCGGACTCGCAAAAAACGCCGTTTGGATTTTGTGAAGCAAATTTTTACCTTTTCAATCAATTCATAACTTATAAAATAGCAAAAGCGGAATAAACTGTGACCACAGAAGTGTTTAGCTTTCTTTTTACAAAATGCTGATAAGAATCACTAAACTCTTCTTCATTTCTTATAATAATAAGATAAACGTTTGATACATCAATTCAAGCCACCATATTGCCTACTGTTTTACTAATTAAAATTTTTGTTGATTTTCAACGATTGCTTTCTTTCATCATTATACTTCTTTTAAGCTTCACCAAGAAAAGCTTTTTCGTAACGTAAATACAATTTGATTTCATATAACTTGTAAAGGATACTATTTTAAATACTAAGTACTAAGGTAATTAAACATGTGTAGTTCCCATAAAAAAAGATGGTTATTCTTTGAATAAAGAATACTTATTTTGCTTATGTTGGGAGTTTTACTGCTTACTGGTTTCCCAGTGTTTTTATTGAAAATACATCTTAACATCTATTAGCAACATTCTAGATTTTGAAATTCACTAGATAAATAATTTTCAGTAATCTTTCGTTATTATTATTTTTTTTTCTTATTTGGTTTTATAATACTTTTATTAACTTTCCGAACATTTTTTTACCTTTTCATCAATTTTTTCCCATTTTTTAAATTTTTTTTATAATGCATTTTTTCTTCCCATTTTTGCCATCCCCGACCTTGTAGCTGGACTCCTTCGCCTTTTTTCACCGAAAACCGCGTTTCTCTGACTTTTTTTTACTATTATTATTTTCTTATTTTGTTTTATAATACTTTTACTAAGTTTCCGAATAATTTTTTACGTTTTCTTCAATTTCTTCCCCTTTTTTCGATAATATTTGGATATCCAAGAAGGTTGCAGAAATATCGGCAAAAAACGTTTTTTTCCTCCAAAATCCCCCCCTTAAATTAGAGCCCCGGTCCCCCCATATGGTCAAAGGTAGCCGCCGTATGAGGCGCATTTACCATAAAAATTTCGACCCCGTCGCTCTTCCCGTTCTCCCGAAATTAATTATTTTATTTTTTTTTTCTTCTATCTTTACTATCTGAGAGTGGTCTATATTTTTTGGTTTTCCATTCTGGATTGATTTCTTTTTATTACCATTTCTTTTTCATTTTGGATCACTTCATTGCCACTTGCATCGGCTTTATTAGATTCCCTTTCCTGGGTCGATTCAATTTCAACGTCGTTGATGACATTATCATCGTGAGGCATAGTTTCAGAAACTGCTGCTGGTAAAAAATCATCGTGTTTGAATGTGTTTGAATTATATGGACATATGCCACTAATTTGAAAACCTTTTTGAGCCTTTTCAATAGAAGCAATTTTTATAAAGGCTGCATTAAATATTTCTGCAACAACATAGGGGGTGATTTTTTGATGAGGATGCTGTCTCATGAAAGTATAGCACTCATTAGGGGAAAAGAAATCATTGTTATGCCATTTTCACGACAAAAATTGTACGCACGCAAGGAGCAGTGACTCGTATGATTATCCAGGACCAGCAAAATGCAATTTTCGGGGGAACAGTTTGTGTGCAGTTTAAAGTGATGCAGCCATTCTATAAAGAGTTCCTCTGTAATCCAACCTTCGGCGAACAAGTATACAACGAACCTACAGGGCCATTTCTTTTTAATTGATGAGACATTCTTGCTCTAGGGTAAATAAACATGGGTGGGATGTAGGATCCTGACGCATTAATACTGCAACAAACTGTTATATTTTTACCCCGTTCGGGCCGTTCATAACTCACTGCTTTTCCAAGCTGTTTAACACCCTTTGGAGAAATGACCTTAGTGGGAACCTGGACCGTTGTAATGTCGGTCTCGTCCATGTTGTAGATACGGTGAGGACCCACTTGAAGTTTTTCTAAAGAGTTGCCCAAATTTTGATAAAATAGCTTAACGCTTTCTTCGTTGAAACCGGTAATTCTTCCCAAGCTTGTGGCTTCGGGTTTCCTAAGGCTAACTTGCGGATTTATTTTAATGAAAGCGCTAAACCAATCCTTTCCAGCCATTTTTTTGTGATATTAAAACTATGAGGGATTCCATTGGTTTCCGCATACTCAAAAATTTCAGTTGGGGTCAACCCGTAAAACATTTTCGCCATATAAACACAGTGCTCCGCTATTTCTTTTTCCTGCTCCTTGTTGAAGATAGGCTTGTAACGACCTAGCGCGGCCTGAGAAGCATCGTTAGTATTTAAGCGGTCTTTCAGTGTTGAGTAGGGTATCCCTAAAAAAGTTTTCAAATGTTACAATTCACAAAAACCTTTTATCATAAGGTCCTTTACCAAAATCTCTTGCACTCTGGCGAACCCCCTTGTTGCCACTTTTAACGGCATCGATGGCTCGTTGCAAAGCTTCGGTCACCCACGATCCCCGGTTTGTGCTTCGTTGGTGTGATTTTGGCATCTGGAAATCAAAAAGTCTCTAAATTCCGAGAAGATCTAATTAAAGTTACTAATTTGAAATGATGCAGATAAGCCCGCTCAGACTGGGCGGGCATTCGCCGCAGACTACTTTTCACAAAAAAAAATTGTCTACAAAAAATAGCAAATATATGGTGAAATCAATCACACATCCTATAAAAACAAATAAACCCTATAATTTGATACAACAATTATTTAATTAAACTCAGAATTAATGTACTTACGGCTTAAAATGTAAGACGAAAATATAATAACAAACACGCGTGTTGCACATCTCATAGGCATTTTAAGATCCTTTACACAAGTAGAGCACTATGTAAAAATCGACCTCTCCTATTGGTCGATTCATCTCGTATTACAATATGTCTTTGTGATGCAATCGATTTCCCGCAAGAGCTCTCGTGGTCGAGATATTTAGATGGTTGGGTCTCACCTAGACGGCCCGGGTTATGTTTCTAAACAGTTTTTTTCTTGGTTTTGGGTATGTCTTGGGTTAGTTTGGGTTAGTACTTGGTTAGTTTCCTTTTCTTGAGCCCCCGTAGCGAGCAGAGGGCCATGCGGATCGACCAAGAGGAGAGGTCGATTTTTACATAGTGCTCTACTTGTGTACAGGATCTTAAAACGCCTTTACTTTCGGTAATACCTGGGCGGGGGTACCCACTGGGCGGGGCAAGCCGGCTCTCCCCTACTACTTAAAAATAGCTTATATTTTCTTCTTTTAATTAAATGTAATGCGGATTATACCGTTAGCGGTGTCACTTACCGGACTACTGTGTAGCAGTGAGAGTCATTGACAGTTCATCCAGTATATTCTCAGTATCTCAGTTGCGTCTGGAATAAGACAGGAGTGTGTCCTGTCCCCCTTCCTCTTTAACACCTACACCGAGATATTAGAGAGATACTCGAAGAATGAAATAGCGGAATCACGTTTGGGCGCAGAAGAATTAATAATCTACGCTATGCCGACGATACCCTAAGGATAAGCACGAACTCGAAGTCGTTATGGGGAGACTCGACATTCAAAGCAGACTGTATGGTCTTAGGATTAACAACTCCAAGACTAAAGTGATGATCGTGGACCGCCCTAACAACAACAAACCCAACACCTTCAATGTTGCCAACTACGATGTCGTAAGTAAATTTGAATACCTTGGTTCCTTCGTAACAAACACTGGCGATTATGAACCTGAACCGGATCACCGGAAGATCGACGCCCTAGAAATGTGGTGCTATAGGAGGTTACTCTGAATACCGCAAAACGCACCAATGCCAATGTTTCGATCCTGAATCAGCTAGGCGTAAAAACGAGGCTATCAGCAGCAGTATCTTAAATACTTTGGCCAAAATCAGAGGTAATGGAGAAAATCATAGTAGAGGGAAAAGTTGATGGCCGAAGACCAAGAGGCCGCTCACCGTCGCGATCAGTGAACCAGCTGAAGAAACTGACCGGAGAGAGCTTACCGGAAGCGGTGCACCACGCCCAAGACAGAGAAGCGTGGCGAGAGACCGTAAACAGGATGCATACATGATGTCACCACACCCTTTCGTAGGGTTGGACAAGAAGAGAGAAAGACTTGACGAGAAATCTTCTTTTGGCGCGTTCAGCACGCTTTTCCCCGAGCCGGAGAGTGAATAAGACTGAGACCGAGTTGTCTACGCAAAAACATGTAACGCTCAAAACTGTCTACGTTCGGGTATTTAACGCTCATTCGGGTAAAATCGGCGTCGACTTCAGACAAGCCCGAAAGAAAAGTTTTCAGTAACCATTAACATTGTTTCATTCTTATTTTTCTCGAAAACGGCTGCAAGTGAAAATTTGGGATTTGGCATGTTTTTAGGTAACACTGGGGTAGTATTTTTTTCGGCTGTGTATATTATCAATGTATAATTATACAATGATATTATGTTGAGTTTAAATTTAAAACACGCACCGCCTTTATTTAGAGTAATATTTGGCTATATACGTAGTACGTATTCTAATTATTATTAATTCCGATCGGATAAAAAATAGTATGTGCAACACGTAGGAAAAGCACATTCCTGATGTGTTGTTGGCCTCGGCTGCGCCTCGTCCAGGAATGTTTTGCTTTTCCTACTAGTTACCCAAAATACTATTTAGAAAGAGAGTACTTTAAGAAGAAATCTAATTCCCAATATACCTCTGTTTTGAGACTCGTTGGACAGTCAAATATAAATCGTGGCGCATTTTTGCTGAGAACTTTAATACAACATTTAAAAATTTTCGATATAAAGCTAGAAAAAATGTAGTGAACTCTAGTACTAACACTACAGAACTACATTACTAAACATCGCTTAGAAGTTGATACAGCTTTTACAGACATTTTTTCGAATGCGTTATCTACTTGTAAGGCCCTTAATATAGAAGTGAGTAAACCACGGACTAATCTGTGCCAGGGATTTGCGGGCGACATACTCGCAGATCTAATTATGAATCCGATTCAGTTAAAATTATTTCAATAAATCTATATTTATTCCATATTTAGACTATTTGATTCTTGCCTTAAAAATAAGGTTTTCAGAGGAGCATAAAATCGCATTCTCGTTGTTTAATATAAAGTCAAAAAATATAAAATTCTTGGATATCAAATCGTTTGTACTTAAGGTCGGAAATCTCTACAATATCGAAAACTTGGAAAGCGAGTTAAATATTTTGGCAGAATATTTACATCAATCTCAAATAGATGAAAGCATAACCATAGAAGATCTTATTGGTAATTTTCCTGCTATTAAAGATAGCTGCGTGCTTCTACTTACTTTGCCGTGTATTACTTATTGCATTATAGAGCGCAGACTTTGGACCTTACGCAGGATTAAAACATCGATAAATCTAGATGGGACAAGACAGACTTGTCGAGCTAGCATTATTTAGTATCCATCCTAATCGGATGGTAGATATTTCAAGTTTTAACAATGAAATACTCTACCAATTTTGCCAGAGTAACAAAAGGCTGATTTTTAGTTTAGAGTAAAATACACTTACTATTAATTATTATTGATCAATTGTTAGAGGCTGTTCCATCGTTTTGTGCGAGCCACTGTGTCATATCTTCTATCTGATCCAAGAACTGGGCATGTTTCCCGATACCTGGATGGTGGCAAGGGTATGTCCCATTCATAAGAAGGGCAATCCAACAGTTATTGAGAATTACCGTCCTATCTCCATCCTATGTAACTTCTCTAAAATATTCGAGATTATCCTGCACAAATTTATCTTCTCCATGATCACAAACAGGCTTTCCGGTCGAGCAACCCGGATTTTTCTCAAAAAGATCGTGTATCTCTAATCTGTGTTCTCTCTCGCACTGTGTCTGCCAGGCTCTCAATGATAGAAGCCAAGTCGACGTAATCTACACGGTACTTCCGCAAAGCGATTGATCATTATGTATTATTACAAAAGACATACAGTCTATTTGGCTTTTCAGACATTTTTATCGCTCTCCTAAATTCACATCTTTTGGATCGAAGGCAGTTTGTCGAGATTGAGTGTTTTAGATCTGACACATTTATCCAAACCTGGGGAATATCTCAGGACCCCAACCTTGAGCCCCTTCTATTCAACATAGTTGTGGACGATCTAATTCGCAAGATTGACTGTTTCAAGCTGGCTTACGCTGACGATCTTAAAGTCTTCAACGCCATTGACACCTTTGCAGACTGTCTTCTCTTGCAGACTAATGGTGACGCTGTTAGCGAGTGGTGCGCAACCAGCAGACTTGATCTGAACGTCCCAAAATGTAGTGTAATTACCTATCATAGAATAAAAAGTCCCATGGTCTTCAAATATTCCATTAGCGGCCCTGTCTTGGATAGATCGTCAACTGTCTCCCTGACAGTTGACTTGGCATAGCGACAAATTAAAATGTATTCCTCATATTGAGCAGATGGTGGCTGGTGCGTCACGAATGTTGGGCTTTCTGATTATAAATTGTAAATATTTTACCAACATCTCTGTCATTAAACTGCTTTATTACTCCTTCGTTAAAACAAGGCTGGATTATGGGTCACATGTATTGTGTCCGTTGATTCGGTGAAGGCTGTGCAGAGGCGATTTCTCAAGTATTTAATTTTCAGAGAGGACGGTATCTACCCAGACTGAGAGTTTGATCAGATATTCTGGTTTGATCATAACCTTTTGTTGCCCAGATTCGAGGAACTGTCACTGTCTGCGCGCAGAGACTCACAATCGGTGACATTCCATTATAAGCTTCTCCATGATATGAACCATTGTCCCTTTCTTTTGGAAAGTATACCATTTCATGTACCGCGTTTAGAAGCCATCAGACAGCAACCCGCGTTACTCCGAGATTGGCGAGATCTAATATTCTGTACCAAAGCACAACATGTGCAAAAATTGCAATCTTGTATCAAACGCCTGTGATATTCATACCAGCAGTTTGTCTAACTTTATACAAAGTCACTGTAGTCTAACGTCCTGAAACACCAGGGTGAGGCATCTGATTTCCAGTATCCGTTACCTCTTAAAAATTGGACCACAATGTTTATGACGATTTCTAGACATAAAATACAACATAGTTTTATAATTCTAGTTCAACATTTTGTTTTGCCAAAATTTAATATTTCTGTAGTACCTAAACATAAAATTTTAAAATTGCTCAGGTCAGATAGAAATTTAAGAACCCAGTTTTCGTCATCCATATTTTTTTGGAAAAAAAACGTAAAAAGAAAAATATTTGAAGCATTTTGCTTTAACTTAAAAATGGTAATTCATATCTAATATCAATAACTTTTACGTATAATATAAAAAAATATAATAGATGCAAATCGTTTACCTTAGAACAAAACATACCCTACTCCCATTCTTGATGGACCATAACTAAACATGATTTTTCTTGATATTCGCGTCTAGTTACACCAATTTTGATCCTTCACGCATGCGTACGTGCTAATTCATATATTTTTTAAAGTTGTTTATTCTTGTTTTTTTTTATGTTGAGCATTACCTTAGGTTAGTTTCGGTTATATAAAAAAATGAAAATGACGGGTACTGGATCACTTACCTTATTTATTAATAATTATTAAAAATTTAGTAGAGACTAATTGATATTTCATATATTTTTATTTAAAAACGAAATAACTATTTATTACAATTAGTATTACATAATTAGAATGTGCAACTGAATCCTCTATAAATATGAGAAAACTGGTTCGATTTAATTTAAATAACATTCACCATCATGTTTATGTTTTTTATTCGTTTTCGACCCCAGGACCTTTTTATTTTTTAACGGTTTTAACGACTTTTGGGCGAAAATTGGGCGTGGCACACCGGCGGCGAACAGTACAACAACAAAAAGTGCCCACCTGAAATTAGTGCGGGCCGTACAGTGCCTACCCGGAAAAATGATGCTGGCTACGTCATTGGGTACTATGGAGACATGCTATATACTCTATTTCGAAATGATGCGAAGTAATAAATCATTTTCTGATGGCTGATACATAGGCGTACATAATTACGTACATATACGTACATATTTTAAACGTTTACCTGTCCTAATACTCGGACTTTCCCAGCATTATATTTATCACACTTAGGCTTTTTTATTACTATTGTAAACATTCAAATTTGACGATTTTTTGTATGCATACCCTAAAGTTTAAGTAATTGTGATTTTTCAGTTATATTTGTTCTTCCGAAGAAGACACAGTGTGTTTGTTTCATTTCATAGTTTCAATTAAAATGGCTAATTCAGTTTTCTCTCCAGTGAAACGAGCGAGCAAATGTCCATTTTCTGTTAACGAAAATAATATTATTCTTAATGTATATGACGCCCTCAAACATCAAAATCCTCTGTATAGCGTTGATACTGTGGTGGAAATGTGTTTGCAAATGACGGGTGTTTCAAAAACGTCGATATATAAATTAAGGTGTGAACGAAAAAGTGGAGCTGTAAAACCACCTATACCATCTTCAGGAAGAAAGACGGTGCCTATCGATGAAGACTACAAACTTATAATTAGAAGAACAGTACATTCCTTTTATTTTAGTAAGGAAATACCAACCATCGACAAAATTTTAGGAGCCTTGAAGCAAGACCAAAATATGTCTCCAACGATAAGCAGGAAGAAATTGTGGACAACTTTAAAACAAATGAATTTCAGCTGGGAAAAACAAAGCAGACAATCGCTCCTAATCGAAAAAGATGAAATTATTTGCTGGAGGAGACATTACTTAAGACAGATAAAGCAGTTTCGAAGTGAGAATAGAAAGATTTATTATCTGGACGAGGAGTTCGCATTTGACCGTCTCCAAGTGCGCCCGGATTCGAGCGGTCTCCTGCAAACGTGCTCTCACGCGACTTAAACCGAATACCGTGTGTTATTAAGCCGGCTGTTTTAGTTACCGAGGTGTCTTCCACCGTATTTTCTAGGATCTAGCCCGAATTTGTTCACAATTTCGGATAGTGGATCAAGAATCTTACACTTTTTCAGTTTCTGGGGACGGATCCCCAGACCCAACCGCAATGTCAGAAACGGGCGACGACGCATCCGAGTTGTCGCATGACTCGTCCATTCAAAGTGAAAGATCCAAGACTCTTAAGGAAGTGGAGAAACTCACAACCACTTTCCGTGGAAATCCAAAATGCAGAGAGTGCCAGCACTGGCTCGCAATAACTGCCGACGCTAACGATCGCCCGCAAGAAGAGCTAGAGGAAGCTTTTTATAAAGGGATAGCGCACACACGCGAAGCCCACCCAAAGAAGCTCAAAGCAACCCGAAAAGCCGTTGAATGTAAAATAGATTGCGGCCAAAGGCCAAAAAGAGTGCCACCACTCGTACTTGTAAAGGGAAAAAGCGACTCATCTCCCACATATTCCAAAAAGAAGAAGATCAGTGCAGAAACACAAAAAATCAGCGAAAAAAGCGGCGTGTTCGAAGGTAGCGCGATACGCGACCTCCAGACGAACGATGTGGCCACGCAGCAGGAAAAAACACTACAGCAAAAAAGGTCTCTCACAGACAGTATCGGAAATTTAGCGCCGCCCATCGTCACCGAAGTGGCTCCTCCCACAGTCCAGGCCTACTCGTCGGGAACGCCCATGGATATACCGCCTGAACAAACCTACTCGAACCCTCCGTTCAAGGTGCCTCTCAAATCCCTGAAATTTAAGCGTACCATAAGGCAGGTCTACACTGACACTTAGCGACCAGGAAGAGGACGACAATCCCGACTCGTCGCTTGAAATCTCCGCAGCCGCGGCTAAGCCGCGGCATTCTGTCTCGAAACCGAAGACTCCTCTTCGCGCGAAGCCAGCTGCACCGCCGCCGATAGTAACGCACGGAGGCCTCGAAAACCACCATGACTTTGCTGCCACCTTGCGTTGTGCGCAGATTAAAGATTACAAACTCAAATATACAAGAAACTCGATCATTATTTGGTGTAGTGATCACAAGGACTGGAAGAATCTAAAAAGATTCTTCGACGCTGAAGATATCGGCTACCATAGCTACGCCGAAAAGTCTTCAAGAACTCATGCCTTTGTTCTGAAAGGACTGGACGGAGGCATACAAGCGCAGGAGATTCGAAACGCACTTATCGATGAATATGACATGATTGTTAAAGAAGTATATCCCATGAAGAGGACGGCAACCCCCCTCTTTTTAGTCGTAACAGAGGCCGGAATCAACTTGAAACATTTAAACCAAAAATGCAGGACCCTGATGCGAGTACGCATCTCTTGGGACTACCGTAGGGCGTCCAAGCCTATAATGCAATGTAAGCGGTGCCAGGGACTTGGACACGCTTGGACTTACTGCAAACGGCCCTGGCGCTGCTCCAGATGTGCAGGCAGACACCAAGTAACTGAATGCAGTGTGCTAACTGCGATGGAGAGCACAGGTCAATTGACGTGGAATGTCCTGTATATCGATACAAGGTAGAGCAACTACGGCGACCACAACCAGCCACTGGCAAAACCTATAAACCAGCACCGCCACCGACCAGACCTGCATGGCAGAGGTCCGGAACGAGAACCAACGACGAAGACAACTACAACGCAGACTTTCCACAGCTAAAAACAAGCAGTGCAAGTGTCAGTGCCCGTGACAGTGCTAGCGTTAGTGCTAACCGCGAACGTGCACGAGTTCATAACAATGTAAGTAACAGCAATCTCACACCATTAGGCGATAGAGCAACAGTTAATACTTTTACTAGATTACAGTCAGTAACTCATCGAATTAACTCCTTAGTAGACATGAACGAGCTTTTCAAAGCTCTCGAGGCATTCGCAGACATGCTAAATGCCTGCGAAGGCAATAAGCAAGCCATCTTGCAATCAACCCTTAAATTCTTTTCAACTGATATCAACAACTATAACTTTTAATAGCCTTTTCATTGTAATTTGCTCTCCTAGATCAGGATAGCGCTTAAATATGTACATAATGTAAATTTTAAATGTTGTGTTGTCATTACTAAGTAGTTTTTTTCTCACATTTTTCCTACAGATTTACTTATACGTTATTATCACACTGAAACATAAGATGCTAAGCAGAACAACATATAATGTCAACAAACACTGCAGCACGATTGAAAGGTACGCCTAAGGAATTTGAATACACTACTGCGTAGGGTTGTCTGAAGAGCATGTGCTCAAGGTATTACCTAGTACTTAGAAGCTCTATAGCTGATAGATTAAGGCTAGTAAGTAGCTTTAGAATTGTGAATTTATAGGAAATAAATGCTCAATGCTCAATATCTGGACGAAACATGGCTTAATGAAGGATATACTGTTGGGAAGATTTGGCAAGACAAAAATATTTCAAGTTTTCGTCAAGCATTCTTAGAAGGCTGGTCCACCGGACTAAAACCACCATCTGAGAAAGGAAAGCGACTGATTTATTACACACCTTGGAAGTGTTGATGGTTTTGTTGAGGGCGGTTTGTTAATGTTTGAGTCAAATCATTCTGGCGATTACCAGGAAGACATGAATGGCGATGTGTTCGAAGAATATTTTGAACAAATGTTAGATCTCATCCCACCTAATTCTGTGATAGTGATGGACAATGCGAGTTATCATTCCAGAAAAGTTGACAGAATACCAACTAATTCATGGAGAAAAGCGGATATTATTCAGTGGTTTAGACAGAATAACATACCATTTGATGAAAGTATGGTGAAAAAGGAACTGTTTTCCATAGTGTCCTCAAATAAAGCTCGTTTCACCGAGTATGTAGTTGACAAAATTGCACAGAAACGAAATATTAATATTCTTCGTCTGCCTCCGTATCATTGCGAATTAAATCCCATTGAACTTGTTTGGGCCCAAGTAAAAAGTTATGTAGCAAGGAGAAACACGACGTTTAAAATGAAAGATGTTAAAATTATCTTTGAGGAATCTTTAAAAAATGTCGATTCTGAAAAATGGCGTAAGTGTATTGAGCATGTTATAAAAGAAGAAGAAAAAATGTGGAAACTAGACCATTTAATTGACCTAATTGTAGACCCTTTAATTATATCCTTGGAACATGACGAAGATTCGACGGATTTTTCTGGCGACGAAAATGATATACCATAGTTCTCTACATAACTGTTTACACAAAATCGCAATTCTTATACCTTATTATATAAATATTATATGTGATAAAATGTTACAGTAATACTAACTGTTTTTGAATATACATAAATAAGTGAATAAATAAAAGTACTTAGGTAAAACAGGTATTTTAAATTAAATACCCAAACGTACGCTACTGCAGGTAGAAAATGGCCCCTTTGCTAATAAAGCCTATTGTTTGCAGCGGGATTGCCATACAAAACAGGGTGGAATGGTTAAAATATAATACAGCAGGCTATAACAGCTGTGGCTAAATATTTAGAAATCACAAAAATTTATTTGATCACTCTGTTAGCGTTTTGCATTTATAAGTAGGTTTTATTACTCCGCACCATTTCGAAATAGAGTATAGGTACTGTGATCTATTGTTGGTAGTATAAAAATAAAGTCAAAAAAATAAGTCAATACTTAGAAAAATCTAGCACAACCTTCTGTTTCAAGCGAAAAAGTGACCTTTGTTTTATCATATCTCTTCAAATAGTGTCACGAAAAAGTGGAAATATTTTTTGAAAATTTCAATTTTAAGTAAAATCTAAGAAAGAAATAAAATATTTTGTTATACAAATTTCGATTGTACAATATTTCTCTATTTAACCAGTTGTCTATTGTTCACCGTTTACGATATTCCCATGTATGTACTCAAACACCCTGCCTATTTTAAGCATTAATACAATTCAATCAATTCATAGAACTTTTTGGAGCTAGTTTCAACCAGATATTAATTTGCTATGAAGTTATTATATTAATAATAAAAGTAAGTAATAAGCAACTCTGATTGCGTTTACTTTTGGCTCTCTACAAAAATAATGTGTATGTTTTAAATTTTACGGTAATACTTACAGGAGTATAAATTTAACTAAAGTGACTACATTTTTAATGCGCCTCCATTCATATCGAGATGTTTCTTGAATAAAATAATAGTATATTATTTTATATGGAGGAAAAGTAATACTTTTCATGGCGCGCTCGTGTTTAACAGCCGAACGGAGTGAGGCTGGTAATAGAGAGCAAGCCATGAAAAGTAACTTTTCCTCCAAATAAAATATGCTGTTTTTTCTTCAAATGTCGACAAATTAATGCAAAAAGTCTCTTTTTAATAGTAATAATTATTATTATTAAAGATAAGTGGGTTTGCAAGGCGGCTTAGACCGGTGCGGTGTCGGTGAATAGGCTCAGGTTGTTGCTATAGTAATGTAACATAAAGCTGTCAGTGGACACTGTCAACAATAATTATATTTTAAAAATTGCGTGTTCGATTGCGTTTTAATTCCGTATTGATAAGCAGTTATTGGGTAAGTTCGATTAAATAATAACCAATTTGTTCCTAAATTAGTGATATTTAGAAATGCAGTCACACATTGAGTGATAAATACAAATTTTAGTTTAGTAACTCTTGAGTTGTTGACGCTTATTTTGATGTTTGTTTGTATTGTATCTATGTTGCTATGATAACACTTTTACCTCCGCCGGCGGAAAAGTGAAAAGTAAAGCTCCGGCGGAGGAAAAACGAAACTTCACTGCCGCCTACACAGTCGAGTAATGACGGATTTACTGACGTTTGAAGAAAAACATATGTTAATCCCAAAATAAATACCTATCTAATTAGCGCTCTTGTTTGATATTGTAAAGGCAATATTAGTGCTTTTGTTTGATATTGTAAAGGCAATAGTAGCGAATAAAAATAGCGTAATAATACTAGGGATAATTAGTACACTGCTTTTAGATGTTTCAAAATAATTTAATGAGATATTTTTCTCTAAATATGTTTCGGCTTGGTGAGGCCTTTATCAAGAGTAATTGAATACTAAAATCTAAATTATTATACCCTACTAAACCGCCTGTCGGTATTTTGTTTTTGTTGCACTGTCAATTATGCAGGTGTTTAAAGAGCAGGTCAGTTGGACGTTCGTATTAAAAACGTCTGTTTTTTGTGACTTTTGGATTTCTAGGTACTCCAAAAGGTTCAGCCTTTTGCCCGAGAATACTAAACTGTCGAGAAGCGACAGCCGGCGGCGGCGTCTTTGATCTTCCTTTGATCTCGATGGGCCTGTTTTCGATGACCTTGAATGACTCTCGTTTGACATTAAAGCAGCATAATCCGAGAAGACAACGGTTTTGTCTTCTTGGATAATATCTTGTAGTACGAGAGCATGGGGAAGTAAATTATTTCATGAATCAATAAATAAATCCATATTATTTATTTAAAGAACTTATTATTTATAGGTATGTTGGGGTTTACTTATAAAAAGATATATCTATGTATAGATTTATAATATGTATAGGCTACATCATACATTAGGGATAGGATAGAAAAATAAATCAAAGACACTCACAGAGCCGTTCCTGACAGGGTTGCAGCACGTGCACTTGCACGGAGCGGCGGAGATTAGGGGGCGGCATTTTATTTACAACAAAGTTTCTAAACCAGCTTTTATGATCGAAACGAATAATCCTGTTTACAGTTTTGCAGATGACAGTACCCTTGTCTCCCACTTTAGATCAGAAAAACCCTTACCAGCGACTGAGACTCATCACCGCAGACAGGAGCAGATTACAGCAATTAATCAAGATCTGGAGAAAGTTCAAACTTGGGGCGACCGAAATTTGGTCCAGTTCAATGCAGCAAAGACCCAAGCAGCAACGTTTACTAAGAGGGCCAATACAGCGGGCCCTGACATCATTATGGCAGGATCGACCATTCCTTCATCCTCGTCAATCGGGCTGCTGGATGTCTCGGTCAACAGCAATATGTCATGGCATGACCATGTTGCTAACATCGCAAAATCAGCCTCCCAGAAGCTTGGTGCGCTATTTCGCAACAAAAAACTCTATACACCGCAGCAGTTGCTCTTGCTGTACAAAGCGCAAATAAGACCGTGCTTAGAATATTGCTCACATATCTGGGGTGCCGCACCAAAGCATACCCTAAAGCTGCTGGATTCCATTCAGAAGAGGGCTGTGCGTCTCGTCGGCGATCCGGAGTTGACCCGGAATCTGGATAGTCTGGAACATCGCAGACATGTGGCCGAGATGTCTCTGTTTTACAGATACTTTCACGGCAGATGTTCCCAGGATTTGGCCCGCATAATCCCGCCCCTGGCAACTCCTGTCAGGCAGTCCCGACAGACGGCAGGAGCGCACCAGTTCGTCGGACAACTAGAAACACCTAGAACATCGCTTTACCAGAACTCCTTTGTCTGGCGCACTGCATCACTGTGGAACTCACTTCCAGGACATCTGTTTCCCACTAATTACAACCTACAAATATTCAAGAACCGTGTCAATCAACATCTTCGCACATACACCGCTCGTCGAGCGCCATAGGATCTACCTTTAGTGTGTGTGCCACTGCCATAAAAAAAAAATTAAAAAATATGAAACAATAAAACACAGTAGCATTTCAGGTTTAATGAAATATAATTAAACTCTGGTTTACAAAATCGAATATTAAATATAAACCCAAGAAGTTTGTTTGCCATATTTTGCTCATTCATTAAATTTAGTGGTAAGTTGTTTAATTTTTCGACATTGTTCAAAAATTATATGTATTTTTGCAGCATCAGCTGTATGGTGGGAGGTTTTGAGATTTAATATACCTATATTAACTTTGAAACCGTCAATCGACACTCAATGGGAAAGTAGAATAAATGTAGGTAATTTAACCTTTAATTTCAAATTTCAAAAAAGTTTACAACAGTCCTAATGAAATAGTCGATAACGATAAAAGAGACATAAAAACGAGAAATATGGCACAAACATTAGCGGAGAAATTTATTTCATTTAAATTTATTTGTTCATTGATAATTGGGCATGATCTTCTGTCAAAAGTTAACGTTGTCTCAAAATCCTAAAATTTATCTTTGCGAATGTGTAACTGTTTCAAAAAATTTAATTAACTATCCCGATGAAAAAAGGATTCATCAATCCTGATCAGTTTTGATCTATTTATCAAAGAAGCTGAATCACTAGCTGCAGAAATTAACATACTGCCCGAATTCCCTCTTGTTCGTCAGCGAAAAGTCCCACGTCATCTCGTACGAGCAAATGACGAGTTCTCTGTTGATCAAAAACGAAATTTTAGAGTAAATTTTTATTTTTGTATATTAGATACAACCAAAAATTCACTAAGAGAAAGGTTTTATTTACTAGAGGAATGTAACAATTTATCTAAATCTTTATACGAGTTTCGCGAAATGGACCTGATTTTTTTGCGAAAATCATGTATAGACAGGATTCATCTTTACAACAAGGGTAGAGTAACTTCCCCTAACCAGATATCGATGAAAATGAACTGTGTAACGAAAGTTTATCTTTTAACGCCATTGTTATCACTTAAAGAATCCAAACCTTACTTTATATTAAGTTATATTATGGAATATTTCCCTCATGTATAAAAAATCCCATTAGAGGAGTGCAATTCTCGGAAAATTACAGCGGTAATTGCACTGTAGAAACCGAAAGAGCACAGCGATAATTGCATCGTACGTATCTATGGTAATTCCATTGAAAATTTGACAGCGACAATTTATAAATAACGTCAAAGTCTAGTGAATATATAGGTATTATTAAAAATGTCTCGTTTCGGATTTAAAAAAAATCGTTTTTTTTGCATCTCTGTACTTTGTTTACAGTTACATGTACGTTTTTGTATTAAAAAAAGAATAAAAATGTATTTTTTTAAAACCATGTCCTAATTCGGGAAATATTCCCCCGAATTACACTCGTGCATCAAAATAACCAGAAAATTTTGCATTCGAGCGTGTTGTCTTAGAAAAACTGCATTCGGTCATTTTCATATTTTGTAAAAAGAGCCCTCCACCTTCGGTGTCGGGCTCTTTCTCCAAAATATGAAAATGAACTCATGCAGTTTTTAGACAACACGCTGTCATGCAAAATTATCGGTAATTTTGGTGCACTTGTGCAATTACTTCCGAATATTTCCCTCATGTATAAAAAACCCCATTAGAGGAGTGCAATTCTCGGAAAATTAGAGCGATAATTCCACTGTAGAAACCGAAAGAGCACAGCGATAATTGCATCGTACATATCTATGGTAATTCCATTGTAAACTTACGATGACAGCGACAATTTATAAATAACGTCAAAGTCAAGTGAATATATATTATTAAAAATGTCTCGTTTCGGATTAAAAAAAATCGTATTTTTGCGCCTGTTTACTTTGCTTACAGTTATATGTACGTTTTTGTATTAAAAAAAGAACAAAAATTGTATTTTTTAAAACCATGTCCTTATTCGGGAAATATTCCCCCGAATTACACTCGTGCATCAAAATAACCAGATAATTTTGCATTCGAGCGTGTTGTCTTAGAAAAACTGCATTCGGCCATTTTCATATTTTGTAAAAAGATCCCTCCACCTTCGGTGTCGGGCTCTTTCTCCAAAATATGAAAATTAACTCATGCAGTTTTTAGACAACACGCTGTCATGCAAAATTATCGGTAATTTTGATGCACTTGTGCAATTATTTCCGATAATGATCTTACCTCCTGTTTTCCTAATTTAACTGTAGCCTTAAGAATATTTCTTACATTACCTGTGACAGTGGCCTCTGGGGAAAGAAGTTTTAGTAAATTACAAATAATTAATTTTTCTTTAAGGTCTACTATGTGCCAAGAACGATTGACGAGCCTTGCCACTATTTCAATTGAACAAGATATGCGCCAAAGCTTAGACCTATCAAATATAATATCTAATTTTACAGCTAAGAAATCACGAAGAGTTTTAGTTTAGTCCAACGGTATTCTAATGCATTTTTAGCTTTCATAACTTGAAAACGAATTATATAGGCAAAAATTTTTATTTTTAAGGCGACTGCTTGTACCCACACCATGCAGTATGTGCAAAAATAAATTCGAATTTAATAATAATCTTAAGTCTCTTCTTCTCTTTTTTAATTTAAAAATAATTTCATTTAAACCAGGTGGGGGGGGGGGGGGAGTTACTCTTTTTGCACGGGGCGGCAGAAGCTCCAGGAACGGCGCTGGACACTCAGCAGGAGAAAATATATATTTCCGTAACAGTATTTTTTTTTAAATAATATACATATTTTTTTCTAATTATTTTTTACATATTTTTAAAACACAGGCAAACATAAAACAGGGCTATTATTTATAAATGCGATAAAATTTTAAATTTTCTCTTACATTTTTTGTCATTTTTGTATGTTTGTAAATCTCTATTAGAATATTTTAGTGTATAGAAAGTTTTTAACCGAATAGAAATCTCCAAAATAGAGAATCTGAGAAATTCAGAGCAAGGATGTACAAATTCCACCTTTTGCATTAGGCTTAATAATTGATGGGAAATTCCCTTTCCTAGAGAAATATCTTCAAACTTTGAAGTAAACATTTTTTCAATTGATAAATAAAATTAACAAATTGTTCTGGTGGATATTTTAGCGAGCCTTAAATATCAGTTTCCGTTGTGAAAGCTCTTAAATGGATTATTCACATATGTGAATCATTGCAAATGATTCACATATCTCGCAGCTATGTACAGGGTTATCCAACGAGGACTAGACAAGGCAATTTTTTGACTTAGCCGGTATGTTTATAAAAAAAAAACTGAAATAGCCAACTTATGTAATTTTCTTCTGCGAATTCGGATATGTTCAGCAAAAATCAGTTGAACATCAAATAAAAGTGCTAGGGTTCACTTTGATATATTTTTAAATGGAACACCCTATATATTACTACATTTTTGGACTCTCTAGAAAAATCTAAACACATTTTGTGTATAATATCCTATACCTATCTTTAGCTGTTTACCAAATATTGACAGTTGAAAGTCGGGTATTTTGACACTTTGACAGGCTCTAAAATCTAAACCGCACAAGATCAAAGAAAACGGTTTGCACATTCCTATCTTAAGTTTTCATAAACTATCGAATGACAGTATCTTCGAATTTATCCTGCGGACAAAATTAACCGGAACTTTTAAACCTCCGATTAAATTCAAAGTTACTATCATTCGATAGCTTATGAAAACCCAAGATAGGCATGTGCAAACCGTTTTCTTTGATCTCGTGCGGTTTAGGTTTTTGAGCCTGTCAAAGTGTCAAAATGCCCGACTTTCAACTGTCAATATTTGGTAAACAGCTAAAGATAGGTATAGGATATTATAAACAAAATGTGTTTAGATTTTTCTAGAGAGTCGAAAAATTTAGTAATATACAGGGTGTTCCATTTAAAAAAATATCAAAGTGACCCCTAGCACTTTTATTTGATGTCAATTGTTTTTTGCTGAACATATCAGAATGCGCGGGAGAAAATTACATAAGATGGCAATTTCAGTTTTTTTATAAAAATACAGGGAAAGTCAAAAAATCGCCTTGTCTAGTCCTCGTTGAATAACCCTGTACATCAAGTACCTTTTTTAATTAGATAACCGCAAACATAGTTGAAGACATTTTGAGTTGTTAGATTTTCATTTCTGTACCTAGAGTTTGGTAGAGTTATCGCATTAGTTAACTGATGTTCTTCATTGACAATATTTTCAACTATATGTGCGGTATCAAAATTAATTAACAGTTGATCAAAATCTTCTTGGCAGTTCATTTGGTCCGTATGGAAACAACGTTGCCAAAATAGCTTTCGAAAGGCGGTCTCTGTAACTGTATAAGGGTGGGATTAACATTGTTACCGCTTTGTTGCCGGGCACTTCCAAAGAAGTTTTCGATGCAATCTGTATTTATTTTATACGTCTTGTTTTAAAGTATTTAAAATTTGCTTTTGAAAGTTTTTCCCAAAATTTGGTAAGCCCATGCATTGTTACAGCCCAACATTTTGGAAATTTTACCCTGTTGGTTATGTCTTTGCCAATTTTGTCAGAAATTTTCATTTCAGACAAAGACAATAAAGCATCTTTTAAAAATTTAATTTGATATTGAGAGCCTTCAACTTATAGGATGGTCGTAAGGAGTATGAATTTAACACGTCAAATAGATTATTAAATAAATATAAAGCATCTGTTGTACCCAAGGCATCTCCAGGAAGGGCACCCAAACTCATATAGGTGTTCATTACTGTTCATTCCTGTTGTGAATAGTTTAACTGACGTCAGTTAGAAAAATATAATATTATTTTATTAGTTTAAGTTAAATATTTTCATTCCAGAATAACCTAATGATGGTAGAAAAACATGAATTTGACAACTCATGGCCATTCGCACGGCCTCTCTTAATCCAAGATTAAGTTAAAGTACACCTTATCTGGTATTTTTTGTTGCACCATCTCTCTTAAGTGTAAACCTTCACTTAAAAATCATTTAAAATTAAGCCTAGGAAATGGTCGGGTTTAAGCCTTTTATCTCATTCATATCCTTTATGTTCTGATTTTTTTTTATATAATTAAGCATTTCTCTTGAAGCATCAGTTACCACTATGGACCTTGCAAACTTTTTAATCAAAGAAGACGACAAATTGGATGAATTAATGTTAATAGTCTTGGGTATTCCCAAAAGAGTTTACCGACGATTAAAGTATTTTTATTCTTTCCATAACTTAACGTTTTTCAAAAGTTTTTCTCTAAATAAACAAACAGCTATTATTATTTTGGAGTTAATAGGAGATGAAATCGAATACCTCTACGATCTGTAAGTAATATCAGAGACAATATGGTAATATGCTTAGCTGTATCACATTGAAGTAAAAAAAATCACGGAACTAAAATGAAAATGAAATGTCAACGCCAATGCCAATAGGGGGAATAGAAAAAGCACCAGAAAAGAAACCAAAATTGCAACATTGCCAAGTTTACCTCACGTTTCGCTAAGAATTCGTTAAGCCTTGGTCGCGCGAACAAAATTAATCTAAGGTGGACCTTAAAGTTAAAAGGGACTTACTAAAGTCACGATTTTAAGCAAAGCCGTGCAAACAGCTATCAGTAACATACTAAAACTCGACTGTTACCTATTATTAAATAGTTTTAAGAAATAATTTGTATAAAAATAAATACTTACAGTTCTGGATTTCTGGGAAACAAAAAGAAACTAAATCCTTGCCTAGTAACAACCGAACATTCCCTATAGACACAATTGTTACCCGAACTCGACATACCTATAATTATTATTATTATATGCCAATCGAAAAATCCAACAAAAGCGAAAATACAGATCGTTAAAAATGCACTATTAGCGACACTGCCACTTGGACTACAAAACAACTTATCTGTTGACATCAATGACATATCGCGACACTGATGGACGGTGACGGAAAAGCAGCATATTTGGCGAATGCGCATACTAGATTGAAATTATTCTGTCGCTTCTCAACAGTTTAGTATTCTCGGCTTTTGCTCTTTGTTTCGGTGTGTAAAAGTTTAACATTATTCGTATCTATAAAATGATTATTTTCCATACAATATTTTACTAAGCCAGAGTTTTTAATATTATATAAAATCGATTTTTTGTGTTGTTTAATCCTAATATTTAAGTTTCGACCAGTTTGTCCTGCGTATACAGCTTCACAGTTCACACAATTTATTTTGTAAACACCAGATTTAGATTGTTTGTCAATTTTGTCTTTATTGTTTATTAGTCTTCTCCCTAGATTATTCTTATTAACCTGAATTGTTTTACAGCCAAATTTATTTAACTTTTTTGAAACTTTATCTGTAATTTTCGGAATATAATTGATAAATTTAAACGGTTCCTTATCTAATTTTAATGTAGGGTTATAAAATTGTTTAGTTAAAATGTTTTTCTGTTTTTTCTTTATTAATTTGTCAATCAAAGCGATCTTATAACCGCTATTAATTGCAATCTGTTTGAAAATGGATACTTCTTTTTGGAAACTCGCCGTCTAGGGGAAAGTCTATGGATGAGACTATGAAAAGCAGAAAGTTTTACTTGCCAAGATTGGTTAGAGTTTTTGTGAATTATTGCATCTGTTGTTGTTGGTTTCCTATATATATCAAATCTAAGCGAATCTCTTGTCTTTGTAATATTTATGTCCAAAAAGTTTAAAATGTTGTTAGATTCTTTTTCCATTGTAAATTGAATTCTATTGTTTAGGTAATTTAAAAATGTTAAAAAGGTATCTAAGCTTCTATTGGTTCCTGTAATGATACAAAATATGTCATCCACATATCTACCCCAAAAAAATATATTTCTGATTAATGAATTGTTGGTGTTGAATAAATGCTGTTCAAAATCAGCCATAAAAATCTCCGCAAATAAAGGTGAAATTGGAGAGCCCATTGGTAATCCATTAATTTGTTTGAATATTTCATAATTATACTGGAAATAATTTTGATCTATACATGCACGAATTATAGATTTGAGATCGCTTTTTTATTTTACTAAATTATCAGAGTTATCTATTAGTCCGTTAATAATACGTGAAAGTTTGTTTAACGGTATGGAGCTAAACAGACTCTTCAAATCAAAGGAAACCAATATTGCATTATTTGGAATTTGTAAGTTTTTGACTTTATCAATGAAATCAAAGGAGTTTTTAAGTGCAAACTTAGAATCCAATTTATTGAATTTTGGTAAAATATTCGTAACGAATTGGCTTAATTTGTAACATGGAGCATTCACATATGATACTACTGGTCTGACTGGTATGAATTTTAGGTAAGCCGTAAAAGAGGGGAGGTAATGGATTCATTAATTTGAGAAAATTTTGTGAGTTATCAGGTAGTACAGGATTGTTATTTTTTAATAACGAAATAATTTGTTTTTGGTATTTATTAGTCGGGTCTTGCGTTTTTATGATATCTCCATTATTCAAAAGTTCTTTGATTTTAGTATCATAATCTAATTTAGTTAAAACAGTTATCGCGTTTCCTTTAGGTATAAGCTTTAGTTAATATTAGGTTATTTTGCGTTAGCTTTGCTTTTATTATGATTAAGGTTGTAAGTTCTTTTTTATTCAGTTGAGTATTCGAATTAGATTTAAATTCTTCAAAGATGCTATATTTGTTTAGTTGCGAAATGTTTGAAATAGAATTTATTGCTATTTGTGTATTAACTACCAAAAGTTCAAAATCTTTTTGGTTGTAGGATTGTGGAGAATATTTGAGCCCTTTTTCTAATAAGTTATTCTCAGTGTCTGTAAATACTGTATCTGTGAGATTCGAAATTCTTGGACAAAAAGTGTGATTGCTGTGTTGCTGTATACTTACATCAATAGGTGTGACAGTTTTTAAAGATATTAAATACCTTAACTTATTTAGTAGAGTCCATAATCTTTGGTAGAGTTTTATAATGTTTGCTCACTATTAAATTAATATCTTCACGAACTATCCTGTCCCTATACTGTAACACAAAAAGACCTTCTTTCTTCAAGAGTTGAGTGTAGATCAGTTTCTGATGTTGGATGAGGTTGTCTCTTCTAGCGTATTTTCACGACATTATCGTGCATTAAACATTCTTGCTAGCCAACAAAAATTTTGTGACAAAAAGTGGCATGTATATAATCCTTTATTCTTGAACAAAGCATCTTTTAGGTGGCTAAGGTTTGTAGGAAAATAAATGGATTAGTCAACAATTTCGGTGGATCAGACATACATTAGTTCGATAGTACGGACATTAAACAATGGTACGGAGTACCACATTTTTTACATTAGTCTAGGTGTTCCCATGTAGGTGCTCCAATCGGTAACAACATGTACTGTATAAAAGCATTTTCAATTATTTTCTATAATTCAATTATAATGACAAAAATAATAATTATTAGTAATAACCAAAGACATATAAAAATGTATTTGGTAATAACAATAGTAAGGCATTATAATCTAGACAGGATTTTTCCATTTTTAATATATTTCTGGGTGTTACAGGTAGAATAGAATAGAATTGAAGGGAGTTGGCGCTGGTACCCGCCTCTGCCACTGCAACCTATGCAGGTTTATTGTAGTACTCCGAAGCATGCTTAAAGAACCTCATCCAGTCTGGTCTTCTTAATCAGACTCCACAAAAGGAGTACCGGCTCCTCCATCCTTCATGTACAGGGTTATCCAACGAGGACTAGACAAGGCGATTTTTTGACTGTCTCTGTACTTTTATAAAAAAAAAACTGAAATAGCCATCTTATGTAATTTTCTTCCGCGAATTCGGATATGTTCAGCAAAAAACAATCAAATAAATAAAATCAAATAAAAGTGCTAGGAGTAACTCTGATATTTTTTTAAATGGAATGCTATATTTTTAAAAGTGCTTATCCGAATTCTCATATAAATTTTGATCTAAAATGATGAATTTTTAATTAAAAAACGCCTTTTCTCTTCAGTTTTAAATTCGGAAAATGTTCGTCTACCGTACGATTAATACCTGATAGATGGATACCCGTTTCACCTGTTCAACCTTTAACCTGCTTTGAAGCGGCCGGCGGCCGTCAGTCAGGCCAAATAATCAACTTTCAAATTTCTATACTATATTTTTCACGAATTAGTTACAAATAATGAAACATTCTTTAGAAGAATGACTAAGTGTAATAAAGATATATTACAAAAGTGGAGAGAATGCTCGGCAAACACAAAGAACACTTTTTGAGTTTCCAGAGACACATTTCATTAAATACAATTCTCAGAATTAAGACCCTATTTGAAGAAAGCAAGACATTGAAAGATAAGTCAAGAAAGATGAAAAGACATAATAGAAGGAATCGAGCCATTGTTCAATATTTTACTATAAATCCGAAGAGTTCTATTCCGCAAGCAGTACGAGAAGTAGTAAGGTATGGTCCAGGACTCCGGCGAGTAAGCTATGGAACTACAGAACAGAACTTTAAAAAAATGTGGTCTAAAACCATATTGCATCCTTCCCGTTCAATACTTAATACAACATCAAAAAGAACTTCGATTTCGATTTGTTGCTTCAATGCTAATGAGAGAGCAAGACGAAGAATGGACTGACGAAGCATCATTTACAACATCGGGGGTATACAATCGGAAAAATACATGATACTGGGCAGCAGTTAACCCTCATAGATATGAAATGATCAAGTTTCAAGGTAGGATCTCACTTAATGTTTGGTGTGGGATGTTAGAAAATCAAATCACTGGACCACTATTTTATCGTGGCACTTTAACAGGCCAAAGATACCTCCGGTTTCTTCAAAACGATATCGAGGATTTTTTGGAAAGATTGTCATTGCAAATCTACAACAATATCATTTGGCAGCAGGATGGTGCTCCGCCTCATGCAGTTCGAGAAGTGGTAACATACTTAAATGAACATTACAATCAGTGGATTGGCCGTAACGGAACAATTCATTGGCCACCAAATAGCCCCGATATCACGCCAATAAATACATTTTTATGGGGTCATTTAAAAAATGTAGTTTATCAACGACCGAACAGATGTCTCGAGGATATTCAGCAAAAAATTATAAATGAAATTAATAGCCTTAACCAGGTCCAAAATATTGTAACAGATTCCTTGGAGAGACTGAAAAGGGGGCATTGGTCGTGTTTTGAAAATAATGGAGGACACATCGAACAATTATATTATTGAGATTAAAGTTATTAAGCTAGTTTATAGTTTTTTCTAATATGTCATACTGTTTTTATACGTAAACAATAATAGATTTGCAAAAAACTACCATTATTTGTAACTAATTCGCGAAAAATATAGTATAGAAATTTGAAAGTTGATTAATTGGTCTGATTGACGGTCGCTTTAAAGCAGGTTAAAGGTTGAACAGGTGAAACGAAACGGGTATCCATCTATCAGGTACTAATCGTACGGTGGTCGAACATTTTCTGAATTTAAAACTGAAGTAATAGTATATTGTGTAACTAGGAGGAAAAGCAAAACATTCCTGGACGACTGTGGTAGTTGCTGGACGAGGCGCAGCCGAGGCCAGCAACACAGGAGTCCAGGAATGTGCTTTTCCTACGAGTTGCACATACTATTTTTTATCCGATCGAAATTAATTAGAATACGTAGGTACTTATATAAATAGAGCTAAATATTACTCTAAAAAAAACGGTGTTTTAAATTTAAACTCAAGTTTTGAATCGAGCGAGCTTGAAGTTTATTACGTAGCTACGGAAACTACAGCTAAATCTTACTTTTGATAGACGTCAGATCTGACAAACAAGGCGTTTGAATATGACAGAAATGTTACATTCCCGGCCTAGGACGGGAATGTTAGATTCCCGGACAGTTATTTTCTATTCTTGTACAGTTATTGCATGCTGCCAAGCAACGAATACAATATACTGGAATCATGACTTTTGCGGTGAGAAAACACAACGGAAAGGTGTCGTTTTTCGTCCGATCGGATAAAAATGCGTTTTTGAATTAAAAATCCACTATTTTAGATGAGAAATCTGATAAGCACATTAAAAATATGGCATCCCATTTAAAACATATCAGAGTGACCCCTAGCACTTTTATTTGATGTTCAATTGTTTTTTGCTGAACATATCCGAATTCGCGGGAGAAAATTACATAAGCTGGTTATTTCAGTTTTTTTTTATAAAAGTACAGGGAAAGTCAAAAATCGCCTTGTCTAGTTCTCGTTGGATAACTCTGTACCTTGCAGGTCCTGGTTTGGTCCTTCCTAGCCTTGCATACCTGAGCCTGCAGAGAGCCTCACACTCGCACCACACGTGTTTTGGAGTTTCCTCCTCCTCCTGACAGAACCTGCACCGGCTATTATCTGTCAAGCCGATCTTTTCCATGTGTCTCATGTTCATTCTACAGTGCCCCGTCAGCTCACCCACTAACATTCTTATGAGTGTTACAGATACTGATACTAAGATGTGAAGTTTTCAAATTGATCATTTGTGCTATTACAGTTTTAAAGTGTAGGTGCGTAATAAAAAAAGTAAAAGTACAAATTCAAAATACCGGCGAGACTGTTTTATGCTTTCACTATGTAACATAATACGTAATGCAAGTTTTCCACATTTGAAAATTTTTCAGCGCCGAAACGTATGTACAATAATAAATGCCGTGAGCATACTCGTCATGTCATGTACGTATCAGTGTCGTAGCCAGAGTTAGTCCTTTGGGGGTATATTCGATTTTTCCGCAGATGAACATCGCTCGCGCTACCGGAGGCCCACGGCGGAAATTTTGGGGTGTCACGACCAATTTTCGCCCAAAAGTCGTTAAAAAAATAAAAAGGTTGTGGGGTTCCTTGTTTGTGACCAATATATTTATATTTAAGAATAAGGAGAATATAAAAATAACGAATAAAAAACATAAATATGACGATGAATGTTATTTACATTAAATCAAACCAGTTTTCCCATAGATATAAAGGTTCAATTAAAAAGTCTAATTATGTAATTGTAATAAGTATATAGTTATTTTATTTTGAAATATAAATACATATATAAAATATTTTTTATTACGCATGCATCATAATCAACGATTATCGCACGCTGTAGCGTGCATAAAATGATGTTTATGGTGCGCCTACTTTTTTAAAGGTTGCTATAGAAACATTTGATCATGTCAAATGTGACAGATTAATATAGTCATAAATATATGCCTTAAATTTAATATTTAAAACATTTTTGAGATTATGAAGCATTCGTAATAAAAAATAGCGTATGATATACGTGTATAAGAGGCCTTTAAAGCCCTTGCGACTTACGAAACACTCCGCTGCGCGTCGTGTTTTGAAATATGTCGCGCGTGCTTTAAAGGCCCTCTTATACACTTATTTCATAATATACTATTAATAGTTTCCTACTAAATTTGTAATAATCACTAATAAAAACGACAAACAGAGTTAACTGCATCCTCCCCCGCTTCTGGATCATCTGTTATTGATTACATAATTATATAAATCCGAAAACGGCAAACATAACTAACAACCAATTGACTATCCGAAAATACCCAAATAAAGTGCATTATTTATTCTTTATCCGCCCGTCGGCGAACATAGACAATTTGTCCAATCGGAAGCCGGCAACCTGTCTAACAATAGCATGTGTAGCATGAATGCCCAAAATATTATTAATTTGTTATATTTAGAATATTACCACGTTAATGAATAATTAGATTATTTAGGTTTTTCAGAAAAATAATTTTAAAGGTTTAACATTCATTATCCATATCCACCCCATGGCTACGCTACTGATACACATACCAATCATTTAAAACTGACCTATTTTATAAAAGCCAGACAAAAACAGTCTACACTTTGAACTAATTAATGGAACACTTTATAGTTGAAAAAAAGTAGATGATGAAGGTAAAAATTACATAAAGCAATTCTAATTTAGCTAAATAACTACATTCTACTTACCATGTTGCAATATTGTCAAGATTTCCTATAGTTATAGTTCCAATCGAGTCGCCGTTTCTTCCTTTACTGTTGCTTGCATCAGAACTTAATTCTAAAAATAAACATTGTATAGGTGCGGTGCTATCATCAAAATGAGATTTTGTGTAGGTAAATGGTATAGGAAAAGGACAATTTTCGCATATTTTTCACTTTCCGGTCACTTCCGGTTTCATCGGAAATGGCTCCGGATTCAAATTTTTAAATGAAATACCCTGTATATTTTTACATTTTTGGATTTCTGAGACAATTCTAGATCACAATGTGGTATTTTAAAAAGTTTTTACGCCTTCTTGATTTTTTTAGAGCCAGTTTTAATATTGGATCTAGGTGGCCATGGTCGGGCACAAACTAATCTATGGACCTCAGATGATGTCAGAAAATTGCATTCGCAAAGTTCTAGGGATTAGTATGATATATTGGAATAAAACAAGTTGCCAAAATCACATTTTTGTGTCTAACTATTTTTTTTTAAATGGCGCCCCTTTTTTGACAAGCACTTTCCGTAAAGAGGACTTTTTGGCGAATCTAACGATACTAATTTATTCACGATCGGATTAAAAATAAGCTCATAAATTAAATATTACTAAGCAAAATACTGGATAATAATTTAATTATTTTTGTCAAGTGTGCCATGGATAGCCATGATGTATGATATTTTACAGCTGTTGTTATTAAGTCTTCTTTGGAAAACAAAACACTCATTTAGGTAATGACGGA
>MU185589.1:0-33440 GCA_016904865.1 Pissodes strobi
ATGTAAGAAATATCCAATAATTTCTATACAGGCCCAAGAAACAAGTAATTGCCTCAAAGAATAATCTTAAATTGCTAGTCCTGAAGATAGAAGAAAACCGTACCCAAACGTTGCCCTTCTAACAAGTAATGAAATGTGGCCAAGAAATCTGATGATTCTTTCTTGGTTCTTATATTTGAATGTCATCCCAACAAATGTTTTTTTTTTGTAAATGTATTTAATATTCAAGAAACAGGTACTGTCCTTTTCAAATACTGATTTTAGATTTCTAGTCCTGAAGATAGAAGCAAACCGCAACGAAACGTAGCCCCTGTAACAAACAATAAAATATGTCCAAGAAATCTGATAATTCTCTCTTAATTATTCTTTGTATTTGATCCCAATAGATGTTTTCATGCAAAAAATATTGAATAATTCCTGCATTGGCCCAAGAAACCAGTATTGCCTTTCCAATGGTTAATTTTAAATTGCTAGCCCTGAAGATAGATAAAAACCGTACGGAAACGTTGCCCTTGCAACAAGTAATAAAATATGTCCAAGAAATCTGATAATTATCTCTGAATTCTGAAGATTAATCTTAAATTGTAAGTTCTGAAGATAGAAGAAATCCGCGCCGAAACGTTGAGCTTGTAACAAGTAATGAAATATGCCCAAGAAATCTGATAATTCTCTGTTAGTTCTTCTTTGAATGTCGTCCCAATAAATGTCTTCATGTAAAAGTATATAATATTCAAGAAACAGGTATTGTATTTTTCAAATACTGATTTTAAATTGCTAGTTCTGAAGATAGAAGAATACCACACCGAAATGTTGCCTTTGTAACAAGTAGTAATATAATATGTCCAAGAAATCTGATAATTCTCTCTTAATTATTATTTGTATTTCATCCCAATAGATGTTTTCCTGCAACAAATATTGAATAATTCTTGCCTAGGCCTAAGAAACCAATATTGTTTTTCCAAAGATTAATTTTAAATTGCTAGCCCTGACGATAAAAGAAAACCGAAACGTTGCCCTTGTCATAAAATATGTCCAAGAAATCTGATAATTCTATGTTAGTTCTTTTTTGAATGTCATCCCAATAGTATAGAATAGTATCACACTCCATCCCAATCATTTTCATAATTTATGTAAACGCTCTTTGCGGTCTTGGAGTGGGGGGAAGGATAATTGCATATGCGGATGATACCGTCATAATCTTTTCATGTAATACCTGGATACCTTCAAACTTCGATGCAATATTAATAAAACACAATATATAGCATTTTCTCTACCTGAAGCAAACCGCTCAGATTTGAATCAGATCTTCCATGATATCAGTCCTGAATCTCTGGTCGAATGTAGTAAAACACGATCCCTGGGAGTCATTATAGATAAACACTTTAAATGGAATGAACACGTTTTGTATGTTAGCAAAAAAAATTAGATCACTAATTTACAAATTTTATACTTTAAGGAACTTCCTCTACTTGAATTATACAATCGTGGTTTTTCTATTGGGGGGGGGAGGGGGTCATCTGGAGCAATTAAAAAGGGTACAAAATTATATTGTCAAAATCATTCCAAGAAAACCCAGACTTTGTGTAGAAATACAACATTTTGTTAGATATTTGGGTCCAAAACTGTATAATAAAATTCTATTTCAAATAAGAATACTAAAACAAATAAATCGTTTCAAGTACAGTTTAAAAAAAATACTTTCTGAAAAACACCCAAGTTTTCCTTCATTTATTTAAACAATTATTTCATTTATGCGATATAGTTCCTGTCCTAGTTTTTGTGATGTATTGTGTTTGTGCGATGTTGAAATACTATGTGTCTTTATCATTTCTCTTTTTGATTTTCATTAGATTATATGTTTTGCTTCTGCTATTTGATTAAACTAGAACAAGGGCATTATGCAATAATTATATTAGACATATGAATGTAGGTACTAAAATAGTCATAAAACATAAAAAGCACATACGGGTATCCCATACCTAGGTGCTTCAAAAAAATAAACAGTAATGTGTGTTAATAATATTCTACTAGAATAATTCCATTATTGAATGGCATATTTTTGCCTGGATATAGTGAAGGATCCAAAAAAAACCCTTAAATACGTGCGTACCCTTTAATAAGCACAACAGTGTTATTGGCATTTAAATCGCATTATAAATAAGTGACAAAGTGACACGCCCTGTAAAATGTACAAACGTGGGACAGTCAAATCAATATAGTCTTTTATACCACCCCAACCGTCTTTTGATCTCCCGTTCTCTCTAATGAACCCCCATTAACATACAAATCAAAAGAATATAGAAAAAAGGCATTGCCTCAAATAACCTTTGTGCCCCGAAGGGTCGCTGGATACAAAAGGGAAAGGCCTATTTACTAAGTCTGAGGATCTTGAAGCTAGAATTTCATTTTGTATTAAAGTGTTGTTATTTCGCTTCTTTCATATAGTGCGAGTGGGCCGAGCAAAAAGATAAGACAATTAAACAGGTACGTGTTTAGTATTAGAACAATGAGGCAAACATTAAACCAGACATCTCCAAAGATTAGTATATAGGCCCGTATTATGGGCAATGATGGAGGAGCACGACTCTATTTTCAACTTTTATAAAGAGCTATCGAAGCTATTGGATTTTGACGCAGCTGGGCAGATTCATCAACAGGATGTGAGAGAATTTCATCACGATGAGTTTTTTGGACGCCGTACTGGCCGCCATGTTCTCCCGATCTTACTCCACGGGGTTTTTTTTTCTATGGGGTCTATTTACCACTCAGGCTCCGTTCAGGAATTTGCGAATTATATGGCATGCCTTAAGTATAACTGCCTTCTGCGTGTATCCAATGATGTTCTGGGATAATCCGAGATCCTGAAGATTTTTTGGGAGATTCTTCAGCCGAAGTTACAGTGGGATTTAGAAAACTTTAGTCAGCTGCCAGATATTCTTCAGTTCTACTTCAAGATTTTCGTATTTTGTGACTTTTCTGTCTCAGTTCTTCTGACGTTATGAGAGCTATGTCAATGATGGTTCTAGTCTTTTTCTCCTTGTCTATGGTAACGATGTCTGGTCTGTTGTATTCCACCGTTCTATCCGTTATTATAGGCCTGTCTCAATACAGTACCGCTTTATCTGTTTCCAAGACTGCTTGGGGCTGGTATTGGCAATACGGTGGGCATATTTGAAGAAGTCTGTTCTTGAGGACCAGCTGTTGGTGGATGATTTTTGCCACTTGATTGTCCTAGGTATGCGCTATCTGCGAGTGATCTACAGCCTGCGATGATATGCTCCACAGATTCACGCACCGCCCCACACTTCCTACACTTATCTTCTACGTCACGTCTTAGACAATGTTTTTCATAGTTGCGAGTCCTGATTTCTCTGTCCTGGATGGCCATGAAGAATCCTTCGGTTTCTGGATAGAGGTAACCGGCGCCGAGCCATGCTAATGAGGTCGGCTTATCGACGTTGTCCGCTTCTAGACTTCTTGAAAGCTTACCATGTAAGGCTTGTTCCATCCAGGTGGCTTGATCCTCCTGCCTTGAGCTTATGTCGAACTCGAGATTGTGGTGTTGTAGATTCAGTGGCGTATATCCTCGATCCTCCTGGGCTGCTATTCTCATCAGACCATCTTCGGATCTTAGCAATTGTTGCCGTATATTCTTCTCCTGGGTTCTGCACAAGTTGTAGATATTCATCATGCCTCGATAGCCGCTTGCTCGGGGAAGGTATAGCCTCTTAACCGATGCATTGGTGTGCAGACATCGAAATTTGGTTATCAGTCGCCAGGATAGCCTGTCGAGTCCATTTAGCTCCGCTTCAGAACCAAAGGTGTAGGTTAAGACAGGCACTGCCCAGGTGTTCAGCGCGGTGATCTGGTTCTTCGATCAAAACTTGGTGTTCAGAACCTTTAGTACTCTCTTCTTGTACTTCTCGGAGAACATATTCTTCAGGTTCATGTGGTCGATATGTTGGTTCTAAGGCATTCCTGAATACTTGCATGTATCTTCGGGATGCAAGTTCTCGTTATCCTGATATTGATCTTCTTGGATTTCCACGGCGCCCCTTTTGATGTTGATGACGGCGCATTTGTCAAGTCCAAATAACATGTTTATGTCCCCGCTGAAGGTCTTAACGGTGTTAATTAGAGAGTGCAATCCAATCTGGTTCTCTGCAAAGAGCGTTAGGTCATCTATGTACATGGATTGGCAATAATAAGCGGCAAAGCCGATGAAACTATTGCATTTTTCAGATGAATCACAGTTTTTTAAGCATAATTTTTTTGACATTAAATAACGTAAATCACAAGTCTTATCACAGCGTATAGTGAATGAAAACATAGTAACAATTCGTCATATCACGATCGAAGCGATTTTTAAACTCGTTAATTGTTGATGGCTTTATAGTTTCGACACTAAGACGATTCCAGCTGAACAGACAGGATCATTTCGGGAGACAAACTTTGGAAAGCTCTGCTTGTGAGGTACATTGAGCGGTTGGCTTTTTAAATAATACCATTAATGTGTGTTTCCCATCTAAGGTGTTCTATTATAATAATCTCCAAGTCATATTGTTCTTCCACTACGCTGACCTCACCAGTCCCTATAATATAATGTTACTTTGGTTTCGGTATTTGCCATGTTAAGGTCCTAGATTTAATTGTCTTAATGCCACGCTAGAGATCATCAGAGTGAGTGAATGGATTGCAGTAGCAATTTGTGCCATCTGCAAATGAGTAGTTGTTTGGCAGGTCGCTGATATAAACCAAAAAATAGTAAAGGTCTCAATACTGAACCCTTAGGAATGTCACTCAGCAGGTTCTAAGCCTCAGAAAGAGCGGTACCTATTCTGACGCGGAACGATCTTCCCCGAAGAAAATCCGCTATAGAAAATAACAGCAGGTTTAACTTCTGATGGGGTAATCGTGTGAATGGTACTTTATCAAAAGCCGTCTCAAAATCCAAATAAAATACGTCAATTGGATCATCATTGTCATCGGCCAGAACATCCAATCCTGATGTAGTCTTGACAGCAGATTAATGAAGGTTCACTTTCCGGATATAAATCTATGCTGACTCGGAGGAACAATTCCATTTGCCAGAAAAGAGGGTGTCATTTACTGAACAATGAGGCACATTTAATGAGATAGATGGAAGGAATCTCATCTTGTCCTAGGTTGGAGGGAACTTTTAGAGACTTTATAGCTAACTCAATCTTTTCAGGTGTAAAGGCAATAATTTCCAATGTCATTTGAGGAAATGTTGTTGTTACGATTCTCCAGAGTGAAGACCCTATTAAAACTTCTCTGCAAGCATTTCAGCAACAGTATTTAGATGGGTGTATAAGTAAGTGTTGACTAGCTGAGTTTACTGAGATTGTAAAATCAAATTATTCCGTTAGGCCTATTTATTTCAATGTTTGGTCTCAAACTACAGAATGAGTAAATGAGCAGAGTGGTTGGAAATACTCATTCCTGCAAACATCAAAGGGAGCAAGATCCGGAAGACGCGGTGACTATTCAATCAATCCAAAGGGATCGATCCTTACACAGAGTTTCCAGTGTAAGGTTTTGTTTCGAAAGCTTGAATATACGTAAGATATAATTATTTAAAAAAATAATAAAAATGTGTATCAGCAAGATTTGAAGCTTTTTAGTAAAATATCTGTAAATCCATTTGGCAACCATGAGGGAGAAATAGAGCAAGAGAGAGAGGGAGAGAGAGAGAAAGAAACAGATATTTTCTCTCTTGCGAGACGAAAATTTCATTGTCATGATGCGGCCTTGAAAAATCACTCTCATGCAGTAGGGAACCAGGTAAACAAGGCAGCTAGGATAGCAGGAGCCTTCCGAACAGCCATATGGAAAATTATATGCATATCAATCCTGACCAAAGTTAGAATATATAAAGCATGTGTCAGGCCCGTGATGACATACACGGCAGAAACATGAGCTGACACAGCGGAAACAAAAAGGATGGCATGAACCAATGAAATGAAAATACTAAGAATGATCACAGGGAACACGCTTTGGGATCAAAGAAGGAGTAACGAAATTAGGGAAGAATGCAAGACAGAGGACGTGGTTAGATGGACACGCGCTAGGAGACGCTTCTGGAACGAGCACATGTCCAGGATGGAGAACCACAGACTGGCAAAAATCGCCAGAAATGGAAAACCAGCATCCGGCAGACCACCAGGACGGCCTCCCAAGAGGTGTAAGGACAGCTGGTCGTCGGCATCCCAGGAGGGAGAAATAAATGGGTAAAACAAGCCTTAAGGCTTCCGCAAAGAAGAAGAAGAAGAAGAAGAAGAAGGTTGCAGTGCAGGGGGTAAGAAAAGTAGTTCTCAAGCTTTTGAACTTGTAGCTACGTTGCCAAGTAAGTGATAAAAATATGCTCATATTTTTCGATTTTTTCGTTTGCTTCTTCTCAATTCTTTTAATTCTTTTGGATTAGTTTTAGTTAGTTTTGACTATTTTGGCTCGTTTTAAAATTTGAAAAGTTGAAAATTAGTCCATACTAGGCGATGTTGTCAAGCCTAGATTTTAGATTTGGTATTAAAAGAAGGTTTTAATTTTGATATTTCTTTTTTTCTTTACCGATTCCATAAGAGAGAATGAGAGCGAGAGAGAGAAAGAAAGTCATATACTTTATCTCTCTTGCGAGATAAAAATTTCAAACCGTGTCGTGACGCGGCCTTGAAAGATCATTCTCATGCAGCCAAAGCATCACTTCAAAAAGAATTAATAAATATGAGAAAGCAACATAGCAGAAACGAGCCAACAATAGTATGCTTTTCAATATGAACATATCAGCGGATACTCCACCAGAATCAGAAGTAACTGACCTATTGACACAGGTAATGTGTAAGCAAATTTCAGTTTGTTCTATCCTTAGAATGGGCAAACCCAATCGCAATGGGCACAAGACTATTAGGGCCACCTTATCGAGCCCGCAGGAAGTCCAGAGCATATTAAGATCTAGGAGAAAATTTGCAGAATACGAGAGGGTTTACGTTGAAGCAGATCTTACTCCGCATCAACAAAGCGAGCTCCATATGGTGAAGGAAGAGCTGAAGCGTCGCAGGGATAATGGAGAGGACAATCTCATACTGAAGTTCTCTAAAGGTGTGCCACCCGTCGGAACAAAAAACTAAGTGGAACTTCCAGTTCTGATCTAACACTCTACTATCAGAATGTGAGGGGGCTTCGAAGCAAGACAAATTCTTTTTTTCCGGCCGTATGCTTTTCACACCATGACGTGTTCGCCATTGCGGAATCCTGGCTCCTGCCAGATAACCACGACTCGGAGTTGTTTCCTGATTCTTACACCATATACCGGGCAGACCGGAGGTTGGATCTTGTGAGGGTGGCGGCGTTCTGCTGGGCCTGTTAAACAAGTTGTGTTCACAGTGCTTGGACTTATCAGATGTAACCAGCATCACACCACCCATAGACATTGTAGGTTGTAAGATCATTCAATGTTATACCATTTACGTACTTGGAACTTGTATTCCACCTGCTGCCAGCGATACAGATGTTATGGCCTTCTTTGAAACTGTGTCTTACTTAATAAGTAATTATTATTCTAGGTGATTTTAACGTTCCTACATATGGCACTGCTTGTCGACCTGGGACAAAACATCAGAGTCTATTGGATTTCTGTGACACGTTAAATCTTAAACAATATAATAATATACCCAACTGCCTTAATCGCTTCTTGGATCTTGTATTTGCACATTTTGACATAGACCTCTTGAAACACAATATGCCCCTAGTTAGTGAAGATATCCCTGCACTTTTGGTCATTATTAGTGCTGCTAGCCGTCAAACCTCTAATCTTCCTGTTTCTAGACTTTTAGGAATGCAGATTTTATAAAGAATGTGACTGGTCCCCGATATTAGAATGTTCTAGTGTGCCAGATGCTTGCTGCGCCCTTTATTATATGCTTCAAGGCATTTTCGTTTTGACTACACCCCTTAAACAACAAGGGCGCCGACGCACGTTTCCCCCCTTGGTTTACCAAGGATATAATCAATAATATTATTAAGAAAGAGAAAGCCTTTAAGGATTTTAAATCCCAATTCACTAACTTTTATTCCAGATATACCTTCTTGCGTCGCACCATAAAGTCTCAAGTGGATTCAGCCTACCGAGATCACATTAGTCGGGCTGAGGAGAGTATTCACTCTGATCCGTTAACTCTCTGGTCATTTATTCATAGCAAGTAGGGGACATCACGGATTCCTGCATCTATGAAAGACTCCCTTGATACATATGATGACCCTCAAGAAATTGTGTCAGCATTTGCCCGTTTTTGAAAGAGTGTTTACAGGGACTCTATCCCTCCGCCTCTCCAGGTGACTAATATGGCATGTGATTCCGACTATGTCCGCATTTGTCCCGCCATTACAACGGATGACATTATCAGTGCTAGTAAGTCCCTGAAAAATAAGATCACCGCAGGTCCTGACGGGTTCCCCAGTTTTGTCGTTAAGGATTATCATTACCTCTGTGTCATATTTAATCTAATAATCCATACTGGCGCATTTCCTGAAGTGTGGAAATCCGCAAGAGTATGTCCCGTGTTTAAGAAGGGTGATTCCAGTTTCATCGAAAACTACTTACCTATCTCGATCCTATGCAATTTCTCCAAATTATTTGAAACCATCCTCTATCGTGATATTTTCTCCAAAATTCGTTCTCGACTATCTGTCGACCAGCATGGATTCTTCGCAGGCAGATCATGTGTCACTAATCTTTGTTGTTTTTCTCGGCAGGTATGTGCAGCGATTAATGAAAGATGCCAACTGGATACTATCTACACTGATTTTAGCAAAGCTTTCGATCAGATTGATCATCAAATATTGATAAACAAATTGGCTTATTTGTATGGATTTTCGGTAACTCTTATAAAGTTTTAGCGTTAGATTTTAATTTACTCGTGAATTTGAAATACTTTCAGTTTTGGCAGGGCCGAACATCAGGAGAGGGTTAAAGATTTATTCTTGAAAATCTAAATTACTTAAGTAAACGAAATATACGATATCAACATAAATATTAAATAAGCAGAGCTCTCTACCTAGGGTTGTGTCACTAAACGCGAACCGAAGAATACTAAATTTTATTTTTACGTTAAGACCGAAAATAGACTTGCTTGGCGACGTACTCGCCGGTGTGTACTTTCCCAGCAAAAAATAATAACCATTGAGCGTGGTTCTTGAAATATAACAGCTGGCTTGAATTGTAAAGAATACCAGGAAGGAAACCTTAATAAAAATAAAAAGGACCAAAAAGAATTGGGCCGGATATTGTGGTAAAAACCCATAGCTGGTTAATGAGGTTAATGGGGACACTAGGTAGACAACTCTGCGATAACAAAATATGGTCAACTATCTTATAAAAGTAAATTCGAAATGCTTAAATAAAAGCTTGATAAATAATACATATATATAAACTACACATTACGTCGGAGCATTCGCTCACAAAGTTGTTAGTTTCTTACCTATCAAACAGAAGACACTTTATTGAGATCGAGGGATTTAGGTCTCGTAGCTTTACTCCAACTTCCGGCGTACTTCAAGGCTCTAACCTTGGACCGCTGCTCTTTCTCTTGTTTATCAATGACCTTTTAAATGTTATTAGTTGTTATAAGTTGGCTTATGCTGATGATTTGAAGATTTTCTGGAGAGTTGTTGCCCTTGAAGACTGTTCTTTCCTGCAGCAGAACATTGACTTGGTTGGTGAATGGTGCGAGTTGAACAGGTTCAGTTTAAATGTGTCAAAATGCTTCGTTGTGTCATACTATACAAATAAAAATCCCATACTATTTAACTATCACATAAGTGACGTTCCCCTTGTAAAAAAATCGCAAATCTCTGATCTGGGTATAATATTTGACAGGGAGCTCATCTTTGTGCCGCATGTTGGGGATGTTGCATCTAGAGCCTCGAAGATGTTGGGATTTGTTTTGAGGAGCTGTAGACTGGGACAGTTTTTTGCAGTTTTGTCAGATCGAAACTTGAGTATGGCTCATTGATTTGGAATCCCTGCTATGTCTACCATGTGAGCACACTGGAGACGGTTCAGAGACAGCTTTTGCCCATGTCCAGGTTAGATCGAATGTTATGATGCATGATCTCATTTGCATAATGTCCCGAAATTTCAATCGCATTTCTGAGGAGTGTGACTTGAACAGCTGTAGTTTATTGCAACTTCTAAATATATGTAGAAATTCACCCATGTTTTTCAGTTAATTTGTTTTATTGTCTCTTGATGTTCTGTTCTGTGTGCTGGCGGTGGGCTTTGATATTTTATATGGAATCTCGGGTCACATACCGAATGTTCATTGGTATGTATTTTGTGTCACTTTTAATTTCTAATCCTTAAGATATTAGAATTTTATTTTAATTTATATTTTAATGTTATTTTCGTATGATAATTTTTTTGTGTAGAATAGTTAGTTGATACAATTGTTTAAGTTTTAACTCGATGATAGTTGAAAACGATTTTTTTTGTTTCTCATTGTAAATTACGATTTTCCTTTAATTGGGCATTAGCCTGTTAGAAATAAATGCTTATTATTATTATTATTATTATTATTATTATTATTATTGTTTTCCGTTATCACACATCCATGCTTCTGTGGTAGATTGAGAAGGACACTTAGTGCACACCGTGCTCCTGGGGTGTTCCTTCTTGTCATTAGAGAACTTTTCTAATGATATGTGCCGTGCTCAGCACAACAGACTTCTGGAGTGATATCAGGTTGTGTTCACCGGGAATCTGCTGGATGGCTTCACATGTTTTATAAGAGACTAATCCTGTGACTCCTGTTACTATGGGAACGATGGTTGTCTTCAGATTCCATAGTCTTTGCGCTTCAATCTGGAGATCTTTGTACTTGAGATATTTTTCAGCTTCTTTTTGTGTGATGTTATAATCGGATGGAATGGCGACGTCTATGAGCTGACATGTTCTTTGTTTTTTGTCTTTGATTATGATGTCTGGTTTATTGGCTTTAATGCAACGGTCAGTTTGGACCTGTGTGTTCCAGATGATGGTGACGTCCTGGGTGTTCACGACAGGATCTGGAGTGTGCTCGTACCATTTTTCTCCAACTGTTACATTGTACGTTTTGCATATGTTGTAGTGTAGATGCGCTGCTACAAAGTTGTGTCGATCCAGATATGCCTTCTTTGCTAGTATTGGGCATCCTGACACTACATGATGAGTTGTTTGATTGTGCGTCCGGCAAAGTCTACATTTTGGGTCTTTGCCGAATTTCATGATTCTAAATTTCATGTAGTTTGTGGCCAGGGCTTGTTCTTGACAGGCAGTGACAAGCGCTTCAGTTTCGGTTTTTAGGTTTGCGGTGGTCAGCCATTTCCATGATTGATTCTTGTTTACTGTTTCTTTTTCAGCTTCTAGTGCAATTTGTCCGTGCATCTTTTTCTCTTTCCATTTTTCTAGTTGTTCTTGCCTCATGTGTTTTTTGAGGCTTTCTTTAATTATTTTAACTCTCTTTGTTTCAGATTCTGCGGGGTTGGTGTCTTCTATTTTATCCTGGCAGCTGTTTTTTGTCTTTGTTTTTCAAAGTGTTTTTGATTCTGCCTGTATACCATGTACAAGTATTTGTCTTTTTCTTTTATCTTCAGGTAGTTGTTGAGACCTTCTATTGCTATGATGTGGCTAGTTTGTATGCTGATCATTCCACGTCCTCCGTTTTTTCTAGGGATGTACAACCTGTCGACATCTGCTCTTGGGTGCAGTGCTCCATGTATAGTCATCTGTTTCCTTGTTTTAGTGTCCATTTTTCTCAATTCTGCCAGGGTCCATTTAATGATTCCGTAGCTGTACTGGATGACAGGTACAGCTAGAGAGTTTATGGCTGAGATTTTGTTTTTGAGTTTAGCTCAGTGTTCAGTATGCTTCTAATTCTTCTGGTGTATTCTTTTGTAAGTTTCGTTTTCGTTATTTTGTGTTGTATTCCGTCATTTTCTTCAATGCCAAGGCATTTGTAGGCTTCTTGTTGATCTAATGCTCTTATTGTTGTATCGTAACTCATTCTATGTGCTCTGATCTTACTAGTTTCCCTTTCTGAAATGTTGCTTTAGCGCATTTACCTAGACCAAATTCCATTTTTATATCATCGCTGAAGTTTTTAACATTTTGTATTTGTTCCAATAGTTCCTCGTCTGACTTAGCGATTAATTTGAGGTCGTCAACATACAGTAGTTGGTGAATTCTTTGTTTCTCGTTCTGGCAGATGTATCCTGTTTTTGTTTTGCTTAAAAGGGAGGTCAGAGGGTAAAGGGACATGCAGAAGAGCAACGGACATAACGAGTCCCCTTGGTAGATCCCGTTTCGTATGTGTATGTCCTTGATTGTCACGATTTTATCATTTGCTTTCAGGTTTAAATCGGTTTTCCAGGTTCCCATTGATTTTGTTATGAACGACAAGAGTGTGGTGTTGATTCTGTAAATGTTCAAGGATTCTGCTAACCAGCTGTGTAGCACGCTGTCAAACGCCTTCTTATAGTCTATCCAGGCTATTGATAGACTCTTTTTGTTGTCTCTACAATCTTTGTTTAGCATCATACTGGTTAGCAAGTGATCTTTACATCCATAAGTATTCTTGATACAGCCTTTTTGCTCATTTGGTATTAGATTATTTTGCGTTAAATGGTGCTGGATTCTTTCTGCGATGATCTTTGTGAGTAGTTTGTAACAATTATTCAAGCATGTTATTGGTCTCATGTCTTTTGGATGGATTGCTTTGTCGATTTTGGGGATCAGGTAAGTTTTCCCTTTAGTTATCCACTCTGGAAGATTTTGCTTCCCGCTAACTAGGTCGTTGTACAACGTAGTTAATTTGTCGTGCATCGCAGTTAGTTTTCTTTAACTAAAAATTGGGAATTCCATCAGGTCCTGGGGCTTTCCAATTTGTAGTGCTACTTAGGGCTGCTACAACTTCTGCGTGAGTGATGTTCGACCATTTCATTCTTTTTACTCTTGATGTACTTTCATATTCAGCCTGTATCCATTCTGCATCTCTGTTGTGTACGGTATCTTTCTCCCATATCTGTTTCCAATAGTCTTTAACTTCCTCTTCTGATGGTGTTTCGTTTATTAGCATAAAACTTGCTGGTGTTCTCTTGGTAGGGCTTGTTTTGCTGAAATTGCAGCGATCTTTTCGTCTATCTCATGGCTCTTTGTGCTTTTGCTGCTATTTGTTGTTTCAGCTTTTCTTTTGGGTTTTTATATTATACTTGGTGTACATCTGTTCTTTGATTTCCTCCATATGCTTTGATAGTTGGGGCTTGTAGCATTCTTTCAATTGGGACAGATCTTTCCGCAATTTTTTTATTTTGAATTCAATCCGTGCTTTCCATGACGGATTTGTCGCTTTGGCTTTCTTCTTTGGGTCTCTTTTGGGTATTAGGATGTTTTGTGCTGTTTCTGCTGCTGCATGCGTAAGTTTGTTCAGCTTTGTTATGTTGTTGTATTCGTCAGGTTCTTCATTGAGTATCTCTTGTAGTGCAATGTTGACTAATTTGATTTTTATATTAGCTTTTTCCCCGTTGTTTAGTTTCAGCAGTGGTTCTCTTCGTATTTCTTCTGTGTTTTGGTCGCTCTTCATTCTTTCAATTATTTCATACTTCATTTTATCTTTTTCTCAATTCTCACTTTCATTTTCTTGTTGTTGCTGCTGTTCGTGACCGTAGGGTTCGTTTGTCATTTTTCCAATTTGATCTTCCATCTTGTTTTCATGTGAGTCGTGTGTCTTTATGGTTTGTTCTTCATTGTCTCTTTGCTCATTCGGTGTGTACTCTGCTTTTACTTGTCTCATAATCTTGTCCAAGATATCTGTTGGTAGCTCGTTTTTTTTTAGTATGAACCGCCTCTGAGTAGCTAAAGTGTTAGGGTTCAGTTTATGTTTTGGATTAGGGTTTCGTTTCTCCCACAAGGGGAAGGTGTCCTTTAGATTCGCCGTACCTGTTTTTTCTACTGTATATTAGTGGCACCATACAATTTCAGTGTAATCCTCAATTGTCCATTTTGTTCTGGGGCGGGTATTATCTATATGTTGTGGTTGTGATTTGGCATCGTCTATGTTTTTATTGTGTTGTGATACATTTTTCTTCCTTTTGGTTGGAGACGTTCCTTTAGTACTTGGCTCTGTCATTGCGGCATTTGTATCTTGGTTGGTATGATTTATACTGGTAGGTTCTTGGTTGGTGTATCAAATGGGGTTTAGTGTGCTTTCCAGTGGTTCCAGTAGTTCGAAATGTCCACTTTCCGTATTTCCCAGCAGAATTAGGTGGATTTCTTTTCCATGGTCGCTTTTGCTAATTTTCGTTGGTTGAACTTGGGCACTGTATCTTTGGTTTTTGTGTCTTTCACGTTCTGCATAGATATTAAAGTTTAACTTGTACAATTCCGATAGTGCTAAGATCTCGATGCTGGTTCCGAAAGTTCCACTTTGTCTCATATTATAACAATAACTTCTCTGATTTGTAGGTTTTCCATCAGTTGTAAAATGTTGTCTTGTAATTCTGTCCAGTGTCCTCGTATGTAACCAACCGCCTCTGATCTTAACTTTTCATGTTCATCCTGGGTTTTGTATAGGTAGAGGCTGACAGATCGGAATAGACAGTTGCCATCTCCAACGATGTTACGCAGATTGAATGTGTTGTGCTGAGTCATCGTTAATGATGAAGATTGAGGACTTCGCATGATGACGACCTGAGGTGCCTCAAGCCTCCTGCCGGACGCGGGGTCAGAGGTCAGGCTGAACCCGTTTACGTCGTTTGTATCCGAGGCTTTATAACTGTTGTGCATCCTGACTATTCATGGAGGTGCTGGATTTTGTTCCGCGGCGGTTATTCTTTTATTTACCCGTTACCCTCTCCGATTAACAGGGAGAGGGCATCCCCTATTCGCAAGGGGCCGCGCCCGATAGAGGACCCAGCAAACCCCCACGGGTTATTATTATTATTATTATTATTATTATTATTATTATAACAGTTACATTGACAGATGTTTGTTAGAATTTAAGCGCAAACTAAAGGCAAAGAGGATATTTAGCAATTCCGAGCCATTAATAAAAGCAGTCGTGCCTCGAGAAAACTGTCGGAAAAGCGAGGGCCGCGTAGCGCAAAAACTTTTGCGACAAAAATGGAAAAACCGGAAAAGTGGAAAGTCCTCTTACTGGACAAAAGCCGCGGTCTTTGGAGAAATGCCTAAGCTTAATGGAAAATTTCAGTCGCGCTGTTTTTTTGCATGCGGCTTTGTTGTTTGTTCTGATGGGAGATTTTTTTATTAAATTCCCACCCCCCTTGGGTGCTTCCCAAGCGAAAACCATTTATCAAATCAAATCAAATATTGCTTTATTGTTTTAACATAAAATGTTTTTAACAAAGCCATACCTAATAATAAAACATACATAATTATAAGCCTAATAAAGCAAATAAAATAAAAAAATTATCTATAAAGTAGGATTTGAAATGCAAAAAGGCATGTTTAAAGGCCAAAAGTCCAAAACAAAAAAATCAGACAAATTTAAAAATACTTAACATACTTTACAACAGATATTTTTAAAAGGACAGATAACTTAAGAACAATGTAAAGTTTAAATTTAAATAATGTCAATTGTCAACACATATGTAATAGACACAAATAGTAAAAAAAAGAAACCGGTACCCTTTGATAAAATGGTAAAAAAATTGGACTTACAGCAGCAGGCAAAACTAGTAACAAGTTAAAAAAAATAAAAATATACACAAATATACACACAAAGCAAACACTGCATCACGTATTATTCTCGCATTATACCCGTCATAGTGCATCCTCGAGGAATTCCAGGACGGTGTAAAAAGCTTTCTCAATTAGCAGCCTCTTTAGCTGTCTTTTGATATAAGGTGGGAGGCGGTTAAAGATTCTTACACTTTCGTAGAAGACTGAGCGCCTCGTCAGTGCTGAAGTAGGCTGGGGAAGACGGAAAATCCTGTTATTTGTGCTTGGATACCGGGAGCTTCTCATCGTGAACCTCGACTGGTATTTAAAGACAATACAAGCGCTACAAGCAGTCTCGAGGATATACAAAGATGGGAGAGTTAATATTTTCTCTTGACGAAAAAAAGGTCGACATGGGTCTCGGGGACCAGCTCTACAAATGTATCTATCGGCCCTTTTTTGAATAATGAAAATCATTTGAATCATGAAGCCGCTTGCACTTCCTCAGAAAGCAATTCCATACCAAAAAGTGAATAATACACCGACTTGCCAATCCTAGGGCCCAGCTCCTGAACAATGATTCTAACAGCAAAACAACTAGATGATAGCCTACTAGCAAGTTGATTTATGTGTGAATGGAACTTAAGATCCCCATCTATGAAAACTCCAAGAAATTTGCTGTCAGGCCTGATCTCAACTGAAGCATTATCAATGAATATGTTTGCAAGATTACATTTAAAACATCAATTTTTTCTTTGTTGGATTGAGTGTTAATAGATTAGAGTCACACCAAGTTTTCACTCTTTAGAGATCCTTCAAGATGATTCTTTGGAGGGAACCGGGGTTCAGAGCCTTCCACAATATGGTGGTATCATCAGCGAATACGGTGAACTTACCGCGAATAGGAAGATTGGGGAGATCATTTATGTAAAGCAGAAATAGGACTGAACCCAAAACTGAACCCTGTGGCACTCCGTGATCAATGGATTTGAAGGTAGAGCAATTAGGCCCTATGAAGACACGTTGACGACGACCAAGCAAGAACGATGAAAACCAAGATAAAGAAACTCCCCTGCATCCATAGTGGTACAGTTTCCGCAGCAGAATTTCACGACTAACACAGTCAAGCGCCTTTGACAGATCACAAAACACTGCTGCCGAGATCTCACTATCATTAATATGTGAGTACAAATCATGCACTAAATGATAAATAGCATCATCTGTACTAGTGCCCTCCCGAAAACCAAATTGGCACCCACTCAAGATGTCATTAGCCCGTATAAAGGAGAGCATGCGCGTTTTCACGAGCTTCTCTATAATATTAGACATGGTGGATAAGAGTGAGATGGGGCCGAAGTTAGACGGGTTGTCTGGCGTTCCCTCCTTATGGAACGGCACAACTTTTGCCGAACTTAGACATGAAGAAAAAAACTCCCGTCTCCCATGACCCGTTCGCTGCCCTCACCAGAACCAGCAACACATTACCTGCTAGGTTGAGAAAAATGTGTGCAGAAAGACCATCCTCTCCTGAGCTATTTTTATTTTTGATTGAGTGTAAAGTAGTCTTTATTTCTTTAAGATCAGTTGGGAAAAACAAAAATGAATTTGGAATATTTATATGAGATAAATAAGCTATTGGATCAACCGAAGGATGGAGTTGCTGTTGCAGGTTACTGGCTACACTACAAAAAATACTATTGGGTGTATCCGGGAAACTGAGAGGAGTTAAAGCAAAAAAGTTTTTATAAACATACGTTTAAAAGCGTATTATTTTCAAGATCACAGCCTAAGCCAAATTTTCCATGATATAGTATTTATTATTAATTGTGCCACTTCTTTGTAGCGCCTTTTTGATCTCTAGACAAGAGGAGAATGTAAACGATAAATTAAAAAAAAAATTAGTCTGTGGTTGTATTTATGTTATTATTTCCTCATGCACATCAAAATTAAGACACCAATAAATGGGCCCCTCATTCCCTTTTTCTGCTTTTTTGGCGTTTTTTTAGTAAATATAAAAAAATATTAATAATGCTACGCCACTGGTGGTCAGTGATGCCAATGTTGCCAGACCACTACACCCTATGAGACATTTTTATTGGCGTAGCGGTGTGTCATTTCGATAAATAATTTCGTATTATTATTATTATTAGCGTGAACATTTAGTGCTACATTAGTTGATGGTATTTTTGGATCCAGAGGCACAATTATATTTAATAATATTTCTGACAATGATTCAATTCGAGTTGAGTGAAAATTAACCCAGAGAGATACAGGTATTAAATAGCTAACAACAGACAATTCCAGAACCCTCTTTCGTGGAAATCGGTGGGAAATTTAAAACGTTCGATCTCTCACCTTAAATTAACCTTCGAAATTAAGACGTGGAATTCTTCCGACCATCAGGCACTCCTCCGCAAGAGTTAATTAAAGGATCGCGTTTTGGAAGTCTTATTTGGGGAAAATTCCAGCTGTCTGGAATTCTTGGCGACGACGACGACGACGCGACGCGGCGTCACCTGCACCTAATTAATTATTTGCGGGAAATTAATTATAACTTCGAATTCTGTGTATGTCGGGTCAATTAACCGTTTTGTATAAATATGTACAGCGTTTCACTGAGTAGGGTATTTTCAATTGGAATGAAGAACATTTGCGCTAGACCGCCTAAGTAACGAAGATTTTATAGGGCCAATTCGATTTTTCAATTTTTGGAAAAATGTTTATGAATGCACTTTGTTGCAAAAAAGCAAACAAATCCGTAAAGCTGATACATATTGGATCCTAACTAAACATATAGGATGCCAATAAAATATTTTTAGCGTCATAAATTCCTTCCACATCATTACTCTTTTTCAAGAGAAGGTCGTCTGTCCTTTTATGTTCGTATTCATACTTTCAGGGATTCCAGAACAATAAAATGAAAAGAAGACATAAAAGCGAAAATCATGGAAATATTCAAAAGATAAAGTAGACGCGATGCGGGGTTATATTTCTTGAGAAATCGTGTTTCTTTCAGCAGCTACTTTGGGATGGAAAGAGTGCGAGGTCACATTTTGATAATGATGTCGCCTTTAGTGCAAATAAAGGAGTATTTACGTGATAAAGCTCCGAGAAACATTTTCGCGAAGACAAGAAATATTTTGAGTTGACCAAAGCTCTGGTAAAATCCTGATGGGAGAAGTGGGAATCGAAAGCACTGAACTCAATATTAAATGAAACGAAAGAAATCATTTCATAGAGCTTAGCAACGCCACTGGCATCCAAGCCGGGAATTGTTAATTTTGCCAATATATCTTATAAATTTGAATTACCCGTCCAAACAAATGCTTCCTGATTTATGTGGGACATAAATTGCAAATCTTTTGTTCCGGTTTGGTTCGACTCGCTCTAAATCTACAACATATATCAGGTGAAAAGGTCCAGTTGATTAAGCTGTCTATATATAAAGAAAGCCCCATGCAAACCTAATACATAAAAAATTACTAAAAATGCAATTCATAATAAGATCATCATGATAGTAACAAATGATAAAGATCGAAACACTAAAATGACGTTTCCTACGATCCAAAAAAGTACAGTTAACAATGATAACAATGACATGAGAAATACTTTCGGATAATATCCAGCAATTTACATACATCTACATGACGTTGTAATGATCTAACCGTTTGTTTTGACAATAGCTTTTAATTTCTGTGTCCTCGGGAAAGAGTGAAGTGGATCACGCACCTTAAACTTAACTTAAACTCCAATTTTGTTTCGAAAACATACTTGCCAACAACATGAGCTTCGAGTCACATTTGCACTTGAAAGGCCCCCTAGTTAATTAATTTTTTAAAACACATCACTTGTATGGATGTAGTAGATCCTAATTTCAATACATTTTATTCCGGTTTTTGTGGAAAGTGCATTTTATTACCCAGATTCCTAGACGGTTTGTCCTTGCTTTCATTTGCTTCAATTGGTTTTATGATTCAAACTTTCTTGTTTTAGTTTTCTTGAGTTTCTTTAACTTTCCTAGAAAAAAAACGGTGTTGACTAAGGCTTTTAAAGTGTAAAAAGAGAATGAAACAACTATGCAAACAAACTTACAATGTTTCATTTTGGAGCAATTAATCTTACAATACAATATAATTGTTACTTCATGGCAAAAGATATTTACCGACATCTACCATCATAAAATGCCATCTTATTTCGGTTCTTAATTGAGCCACTATAAAAGAAGATAGGATGGTATTGGATGTGATGCGTAAAATAACATATCATCATCATCATCATCATCACATAGCCCTTGATGTCCACTGCTGAACGTAGGCCTCTCGCATGCCTGTCCAAACGGTCTTGCGCCACCTGTATCCAGTTCGATATTATTCTCTTTATGCCATCGGTCCATCTTGTTGGAGGCCGTCCTCGATTTCTGTGTGCTTGTATTCGGGGTCTCCACTCCAAAATTATCCTTGTCCATCGGTCATCGTTTGTTCTCGCTACATGGCCAGCCCAGTTGGTTATCGTTGCAACAACGTCTGTTACTCCTGATCGCTTGCTGATGGTGGCATTAGTAATCCTATCACGTAATGATACCCCTAACATTATTCTCTCCATCGCTCTTTGATTGACTTGCAATTTGGACACCATTGTTTTTGTTAACGTTAGAGTCTCTGCACCATACGTCATTACAGGCAGAATACACTGATCAAACACTTTTCTTTTCAGACTCATTGGGATACTTGATCTGAGAAGGTCTCTTAGGTTTCCAAATGCAGCCCAGGTTAGGCTTATTCTTCTTACTAGCTCACATGTCTGGTTATCCCTACCTATTCTTATCTCGTGGCCCAAATATTTGTAGAAGGTTACTGGCTCGATGTCCTTGCCGGAGATGTTCTTGGCGTGAACCAGGTTGGTCAAGAATTGGGTTTTAGAAAAGTTTATCTTGAGGCCAACCCCTTTTGAAGCAGTGAAGAGTCCCTGCAGCATTGTCTGTGCCTGGTCAAAGCTGTCAGCGATAGGTACGATGTCATCCGCAAACTTGAGGTTATTTAAAAACTTTCCGTCTATATTAATACCCATTCCATTCCAGTCGACGTAACGGTTTTACATGTATACTCCAACAGGGCTGTGAGCTTTGGAGAAATTGTGTCTCCCTGACGAACCCCCGAAAGGTCTCCGTGTCCTCATGAAGCCTTACACAAGCTGTAGCATGTTCATAGGTCAATGAGGGAGGTGTACCTATAGTCTATTCTACATTCAGCCAGACACCTAGCATTGCTTTTTGGTTGATATAATCAAATGCTTTCTCAAAGTCAGCGAAGGCCAGGATCAAAGGTTTATTGTATTCAATAGTCTTTTTAATCAGGGTTTTGATGGTTTGTAGGTGGTCATTTGTTCCATACTTAGCTCTAAATCCTGCTTGTTCAGGAGGCTGATGTTAGCCTTTTAGCGATTATTTTCATAAATAATTTGTACAGGTGGGATAACAGGCTAATCGGTCTACAGTTGCTCAACTGAGCCATATCCCCTTTTTTGTGCATTATTATTATTACTGCTTTGTCCCATTGGGACGGTGTTGTCCCATTTAAGAAGCACGCGTTAAACAATAGAGCGAGAGCTTTTAGTAACGTATGACCCCCTGGCAATTAAGCCTCAATAACAATTTGCTCATCCAAAGCTGCTTTATTGTTCTTTATCTCATTCAGTGATTTTGAGATTTCCGCTGTTGTTATCTCTGGAATGTCCTCTGACCCTATATTTTCCACTTTCCTGATCCTAATAACTTCGTTTTTGCTCTCTTCTCTGTACAGCTCTCTGTAAAACTCTTCTACAATCTTGATAATCTCATCCTTATTTGATGTTATTTGTCCTTCATGGTCTGCAAGTTTGGATATATTTTTCTTACCCGCAGCGAGGCTTCTTCTTAGCACCCTTAAACTTTTGTTTTCTTCATTGACAGTCGTTACTTGATTGGTGTTATACTACCTTACGTCTCTTCTTACCGCCTTGCTGATATATCTATTTAACTGTCGTAGTTCGTCCCTGTTTGTGTCGTTCTTGTTCTTCAGCTCTCTTCGTTTCTCCATAAGGTTCTTTGTGTCTGTGCTGATTTTATCTTCCTTTCCTCTGCCCCTCGTCCTATATTTTTCCTCTGCACTCTTCACGGCTTCCAACAGACGATTGTTTATTGTTTCTACGTCCATTTCCTCCAAGTCTGCTTCTTCAAGATTATTTCGAACAGCCTCCTCATAGGCCTTGTTATTTTCTATAGGAGTCCATCCTATTTGATCTTTCTTTCTTAAGATTTATTGTGATCTTAGCTCTGACTAGTCTATGATCACTTCCTATTGAACAGTTGTTAAGGACCGATACATCGTGCACCATATTTCTGTTGTTTGCAATTATGAAGTCTATTTCGTTCCTAGTTGCACCGTCTGGACTAGCCCATGTCCACTTTCTTTAAGAGCTCTTCTTGAAGAAGCAGTTCATTTCGAAGAAACCATTTTGCAATAAAAAGTTCAAAAACATTCCACCTCGTTCGTTGCGTTGTCCGTGGGAACCTAATGTTGTTTCAGTTTCATTTGCTTTGCGTCCCAGCTTGGAATTAAAATCGCCAATTATTAAGTTGTATTTTGTGGGGGATTGCCCCATTGCACTGTATAGATCTTCATAAAGGTTTCGGTTTCTTCATCTGGATGAGCAGTTGTTGGTGCGTAAACTTGGATTATTTTAATGCTATGTTTGGTGCTCAATTTCAAAGTGCAGAATGCTATTCTTGAGTTTGTACCCTCTAGTTGTTGGATAATCCCGGTATGTTTTCTATGTATAAGAAACCCAACACTTCCTGCCTTTTCGTCATTATCCTTGTAGAACAGTTGGTGACCCGACTTTAGAGTTAGATGTTCTTCTCCTTTCCGTCTTACTTCGCTGAGAACCACAATGTCCCACTTTATGTGTTTCAATTCCTCTTCCAGTTCCACTAAGTTTTCCTCCGATGACAATGTTCTTACGTTATATGTGACGATATGCATTTGTCGTAATCCATGGTAGCCTGGTCTAACCCGGGGATTCTTGGCACCCTCTGCTTGCCGTCTTTCTCGGTCGCTACCTTGACCAAGGACCAGCTCGCTGCCGGGGACTGAGGGCCGTGCCTTTACTTGTACAACCATGCGGGAATTCTAGCCGTACTCCACCTCGCTGACCATTACGGGTTGGTGGAGGGTCCATGTGGTTCTGCATTTCCTCAGTAAGTTATACCGCCGTGACTCGGTCGTCAGAGCCTCGTTAGTTGTCTAGCAGGGTGCACCGGATAACTTTGGTTATCACACGAACAGGTGAGGTTGAGACATTTGGGTTGGCATTTTGACCACTCATTTACACCCCAAAATATACTTACGTCTGGAGACTATCCCATAACTCTCAGCACCATGCCTAAATTCACTTTTTACAGGCCCTCCGCTCGCTACGGGGGCTCAAGAAAAGGAAACTAACCAGGTGCTAACCCAAACTAACCCAAGACATACTCAAAATCAAGAAAAAAAACTGTTTAGAAATATAACCTTAAAAAAAAATAAAAAGAAACCGATGGGGTTTGAACTCGCGTTGTCGATGTGAAGGCTAACCATGCAAACCTCTAGACCATCAGAGGCATACAAACGATTTGTTACATCACGAAGTACATGAAAACAGCTGACTGCTGAGAGTTATGGGATAGTCGCCAGACATAGCTCCAAAATATATGTGAATGTAACTAAGAAATGGGTTAGCAAAGTTTTTGCTAGTTGAAGAAGTTAAGGCTTAACTCTTCCACCAATAATATCCAGTTTTGAACCGTAATTTATTATGTTACGCAGAATCAAGAGACAAGAGGCTGGCTGTATTGTGCAGGCTTCACGTTTCCAGGTTGAGAGTGCCATCTGATGACCATATGCTTGACATCACTAGTTAATGTTAAATTTCACGTACCATTCTGTCAAACGAATGTGTAGAAGTTAGAGTTGTTTAAATATTGATTAAATTTCAAAATAAGGCACAGAACATAGTATGATATTAATACTTCTCCAAGTAATTCCGGGTAATATCCAGCAATTTACATCTACATATCGTTGTAATGATCTAACCGTCTGTTTTGACAATATGTTTTTATTTCTGTGTCCTCCGGAAATGGTGAAGGGGATCACGCACCTTATCTAAAATTAAATATTTGACATTAATTTGTGTCGACAATGCAAGCTTCAAATGACATTTGCACTTCAATGGCCTCTCAGTTAGTTAATTTTGTAAAATACATGCCTTGTATGGATGTAGTAAACTCTGATTTTAATGCATTTCATTCCGGTTCTTGTGGAAACTGCATTCTATTAGCCAAACTTCTAGACTCTCAACGGTTTGTCCTTGCTCTCATTTGCTTCAATTGCTTTTGTAATCCAAACTTTCTCATTTTAGTTTTGCTTGAGTTTCTTTTAGAAAAAACGGTATTGATTACGGCTTTTAAAGTGTCAAATGGGAATGAAATAACCATGAAGTTAGTCTTACCATATATTTTAATTGGTACTTCATGGTAAAGGATAATTACGGACATCTATCATCATAAAATGCCATATTATTATGGTTCTTAATTGTAATTCTATAATACTGCGGTCAATGTTATTAATGTCCTTGGGTAGCTGTGACATTTCGGGAATCGAATTGTTAGTTGGACTTGACATTTTTGCCTTGCGCGTGACAGAAAGCTTATTTTAGTGACAGTATCATTCGACCAACTAGGGATGGCCCTGCTCTCATTTGCTTCAATTGGCTTTGTATCTCAAACTTTCTCTTTTAGCCATGAAACCAAACTCACAATGTGTCATTTTGGAGCAATTTACCTTACCATATATTACAATAAAATTGTGACTTTATTACTAATACTGCATTCAATGTTATTGTCTTTGGGTGTCTCCAACATTTCGTAAAACGAATTGTTATTTGAACTTGACATTTTTGTCTTGCGCGTGACGTAGAAAGCTTATTTTAACGACACTATTTATTAATTAATTTATTTAGCGTATGGCGCCTTCAAATCACAGAGAAAAAGACAGTAATATAAATAAAATATAAATACACAAATATATATAGCATTAATCACAAACATACACTTAGGTGTAGAATATATTCAATTGCACTGTGGATCGCGTTCAGATAATCTGAGGGCATCTGAGAGGATCTCAGAGGGCATTCCTGTATAATGTGGTGGACCGTTTGTCTGCACCACAGTCACACTGTGAGGAGGGTATTTTTCCCCATTTGTGGAGCGAATCCGCACATTGGCCGTGTCCCGTTCTAATCCTGTTGAGACTACACCATGTTTGACGGGGTAAGTCAAATCCCGGTATTTTGACATTGAGGTTAAGTACATTTCGGGCATGATCTGAGGCCTTATCTTCCCATTCAGTTCGTCATGCCTCAGTGGGGGTAAAGCCGGAATCTTATAAGCTTTTTGCCCTAACGAGAGCAGGATGTCTGGATCGTAGCCTATTAAGTTCTATGCCATCGGATGTTGAGTGAATGGGCAGCTGCAAGTTCCCTTGGATAATCTTGTACTCCCTGGCTAGTGCATTTTCTCTGCGCAGGCGTGACTCAGCACTGGCAGCCAATGAGTGGGAGTGGACTTTAGCGTTCCCGAGGTGATTCACATTGTGCGGTTTAGTTCTACACCCACTTTCTTGATGTGAGCACTATTAAGCCATGCTGGCGAGCAGTACTCTGCAGTGGATTATACTAGCCCCAAGGCAGAGCAGCGTAGAGTAGAAGCTGTGGAACCCCATGTGGTACCACAGAGTTTCTGAATGATGTCATTTCTCGTTCGAATTTTAGCAGCTGTATTTGTGAGATGTTTTTTGTAGGACAGGGTTCTGTCGAGGGTTACTCCTAGGTATTTTGGAGTTTTATTGCAATGTAGAGTGTTGTTATCGAGGCATACCTTAAGTTCTTTGTTCGCTAGCTTATTATTAAGGTGGAAACAGGAGGTCTCTGTTTTAGTTGAGCTGGGTTGGAGCCTCCTTTTACGAAAATAATATCCTAGAATTACTAGGTCCTTAGTCAGTACTTCCTCACTGGGTACCATGCTCTTGTCTTGTGTGGCTATCGGCTATCGCCCAGTCGTCTGCATAGCCACATTTTTTTGATGTAGTCGCAGGCATATCCGCAATATATAGGTTGAAAAATAGTCCTTGTGGGAGACCGTTATTGAGCTTCATTTGCCTGCTTTGGTTATTGCCCAAAGTAACTTGAAAAGGTCTGTTACTGATTGGAGGAAGTTAAAGATTAGTCCTTGCCTCCATATAGTGTCGTATGCCGCAGTTAAGTACCGATGTTTTCAGTTTTCTTTAGAAGGCGACCTCTATATAACTAGTTACAGAAAGAACTTGGTCCGTGCATCTCCGGTTTGGTCGAAAGCCTGCCTGCCCTATTGGGATGTTTTCGAGAATGGTTTGACTAATCCAATTATATATGAGCGTTTCGAGGAGCTTGTAGATCATGCATCTATAGGGCGGTAGCTCTGAGGATAATTGCTAGGTTGGCCAGGTTTTAGTAAGTCGACGATTTTTGCCCTTTTTAGGAATTTTTTTATCGGTGAATAATCTTGCTAGCCAACTTCTGCAGTGGAGAAGAAACTCCGGGTGTTTACCATCAGGACCTGGGGCTTTTCCAGCTTTCACTTCTTTCAGTGCCATGAAAATGTCTCCAGTTGTGAAGAGTTGGCTGTATAGCGTGTTTGTTGAGTTCTGTTAGCTCCTTTTCAACTTTAATAGTGTGTGCTGGATCTCTTGGGGCTTTAGATGTTTTAGTGATATGAGTTGCAGTCACGTTTGGTGAGATGGAGCTAGATACACGTAAGCTTATGCTCCCACCACCCAGTTTTCGCAGTAATGACCATGCTTTACGGCTAGATCTTGTAAAATCCAACTGCTTAACAGTCTTTGTTCATTTAGCTCGTCTGGCTGCATTCAAACTGTGCAACAGTTCATCCCCGATTTCCCTGTCGCCATTTTCCAAAAACTGCTTGTATAGCTGTTCGCAGTTTTGGCTCCATCCTGGGATGTATTTTTTCCTGAAGCCTCTGGGGATACTGGCTTTAGCTGCACCTATTCACGCACCAACGAATCTTTCGTAGTTCTGGTACTTTCGCTCTATCCATCCCAAGCATTTATCGTTAGCGACACTAGAGATGTGCCCTCGGAACTATGATTGTTATCGATCTGTGATTTGTAAATATTTGTTTTCTTTGAGACTGCTTATCTAATATTAGATACGGTACGGTATAGAGCATGCATACTGGAGGAGAGTCGAAAAAATCACAAAATATGAGTGGACTTAAATCTCGGATGGCGTCATTGCTCGTGGGAACAGGTTGAGGGTAGTACGTAGCGAAAAACTTGGACCGAATTTTGTGAGTGAAATGTAGGGATTGGCTAGTTTAATATTCTCTAAGAGGACTTCCATGGAGCTTGCGCAAAGCCTTATTGCCTTTCTTTATCTCTTCAAAAGTAAGCCATTGCGGTTGGCAATGAGGTGACGTGGTAGAACAGATTTTCGTGAAATAGCCATGGGGATCTTCTACCAGACTTAGTATTGAGTATCAGGCAGTAACTCTTCCTTACCTTTAGTGTATAGTATATTATTTGTTTGTTGCCTGGCTTTGCCTAGTAAATGGGATTTTCACTGTCTTCGTCAGGTGATTGCCTTTTGGCTTTTTTTTGTGCCGCCATTTTGTGCTCCCACGTGAATGGTTGCCAATTGCCTCTAATTTTCATTGTAAAAGTTCTGTAAGGAAAAATTGATTTTTCTTTAATATTATTTTTCCATGCCTGTAAATGTTCCTGGCCTTGGGTTTTAGGCAGACCTTGAACATGTTGATGTTTAAAAAAAAATTGTACACGAATTTCTTGTGCTCCTACGTGTAGAGTCCTTTGTGTTCATTGCTTGTGTACGTTTCCTTTCGGGAGTTGCCTGGAGAGCTGTCCACGAGTTCCCATAGATCAGATCGACATATCAAACCGGGAAAGATTTTGTTTTTTTTTTATATATTTTAATTGCTGCTTAAGTTATATCACGTTAGTCAGCGGATGCTTTAACCTATTATAACTAGACTAGTTAGTATGGCATCCTAGTGGGCTCGGAAATGTAAGCGGAACATGATCATGTTTTAGGTAGTTTAGGAACTAATTACTTACCGCTTATTTTCATTTACTTTACGTCAGGTTATCTGTTGATTGATTACGATCCATTTGGACTTTTATTACTGTAACCATGTTACTTGACAAACGATTTATTTTTCCTACCGCATTTGGTTAACGTTTGTTTTTTATTTAATCAGCCAATTTCACGGTTAATTGACATGCTTATTTATCGTTAATTTTCATTTATTTTACTTACAACACTTCCGGTACTTGTTAATAACTACATCCGTAAAGATAGGTAAATAAAATTAAAAGATAAAGAGCATGTCAATCTGCTGCTAAAGAACATTAATAAAAAAATTGACAAGAACGTCTAAAAATATATTGTCAAAATGGATGCTTACTTGACTACCCCTTGTAATATGAAACATATCACATAATCAAGGCAAAAGAAGCTTTAGGATTTGAAAATTGCAATCAAAAAGATAATTTTTTCAAAAGTTACAACAAATTACCAATGAGGGTAAAACATCTTCCACCAGTTTTGATTATGATACAACTTTGCACTCCAGTTTATATTTAATTTTTAAAGATTCTTAGTGATTTTTCAGCATCAATGGCACTTTGACACTTTAGTAATTTTACCAATATATCTTTATGTATTTGAACTACTCGCCCGAACAAGTAATGCGTCCTGATTAATGTTCGACATAAATCGCAAATCCCCTGACCCAGTTCGGTTCGACTTTTCCAGGACCGTACCATGAACCGGAGGCCGTGGCTACAAATCCTGTTGCCGGCATGGCTTTGTCTTGGCCATTGTGTCGTCGAAATCCGCGCCGTAAATCCGTCAGAGAACGAAATAGCCCATCCAGAGTCCAAGAGCCACCCGAATCCAAAGCTCCCCGCCAGCGAAATGCCACGTAAGTTATTTATGGGATGTTTTGGGGGTGGTGTTGGGTAATGCTTTTAACTTTCAGGAGGTGTAACCTTCACAAAATGATGCGTTATTTCAAAGGGAATTTAGTTAATCAGTGAACAAGCACAATTAACCATTTAATTGTGCTTGTTTAAGCTGCTATTACATTCGGTTCCCACTTATTTATCGACTTAAGTCCTAAGTTTCTCTCATGGGCACAAACCAATCAACGTAGATTTTATTGGTTCTAATAAACAAACTATGTACAGGAACGATAGTAAATAATTTCCTGCATGAAAGGAGGAATGTTTGCTTAGTAACGCTCCTGTTTTGATACCCCTACGTAACAATAATTTATCGCTTTACTTTTGTCCTCCCCTGACATTCTTGGAGCCATTATTTTAGATATTAAGGCGTTATTGACAATTTTCGGATAAATCGTGCCGGCACATAGAAAGTTGCTTGGTTGCACTCATTCCAGGAACACCTAATTATAGATGTATTAAATAAGGAATAAAGATCGGCAAAAGTCATAATCGAATTTTGGTTACGATGAAGTAATCAAATGTGTACAAAAATGAGAATCGATTACTTTGCTCATCCGTCGCTACTAGGACTGGGCATAATCAACGTTCGATTATAAAAAAATCTTTTTTATTTATCATTTACTCGATTAACAGAGACTTGTTGTAATCGATTAATCAATTATCGATTTAAATTGTAATAACTTTTAATCGCGATATGGTATTAGTAAATATATTAATTAATCTAGGTCCGGACATGCATTGTTTCCAAGATAATTTTCGGTATGACGCCCCCGCGACGCCACTGGACTTTATATGTTTAATCTAATTAAATTATTATTACAGATAATAACCAAATTTCAATAAAATCCGAAAAAGTATATTTATAATATTAATTTAAAAAAAATCGATTTTTTTAAAAAGTTTGGAAATGTAATAAACTCGTTTTTGTTTTCTTTCTCGAAAACGAAGCAGGATACGAAAACAATTCAAGAAGCAAAAATATTGTATTTTTAATTGCTTAATACGAAAAAAATATAAAATGTTTAAAAAAATCAGTGGCTCACATTTTTCTCTCAATAACATTCGGTACGACGCCCCCGGGACGCCACTGGACTTTATATTTTTAATCTAATTAAGGCTAAATGAGCCCCTTATTATTACAGATAACACTACCAAATTTCAACGTAATAAGTAACATGATTTTTAAGATATTAATAAAAAACCGATTTTTTGATAAAAATTTGACACCCTATACGTTGGAAACCATGCATTTTTGGACCCACGTCCGTATGAAAAAATGTTCATGGTTTCTTATGTAGAATCACTCCTGAAATTATTAGAAAGGTATTTATGAACACCTTGTATAATCGACTAAATGAAATATCGATTATCGATTACTGTCTCATGTCGCTAAAAATGTATAAAAGTTCAATATATTTTTGTCTTGAGCATAGAATCAAAATCATATTTATTTTTCCACATAAAAAATTTTCGATCGTATAAAATAATTGATTTATTGATTTAACTGATCGAATAAATATTTAATCATTTTTTAATATCTATTAGGGCTGAGCGACTACCAAAAATCATAAATAAAATAATCAAAATATCATTAACTACTTAAGGCATCGATTAATCGATTATTAGATTTACAAAAGTATATGCTCATAAGTAATCGATTGTTTTGCCAAACATTATTAAAAATGAGCGAATACCACAAATTATAGTCAAAATTCGAGTATATAGAGTTCTTTTCTTTATTAATCGATTAACCCTTTTTTCGATGACAAAAAAATTGCTCACTCTTATTAGAGCTAGGTGATTGCTAAATTAATAAAGAAATCGGTTAATCGACTTATGGATTTAGAGCGTCTGTAATCGATTATGCTTCTCAATCCCTGTCGCTAAAAATATGAAAATTCAATATGTAAAAGACAATATATTTATTGTTCTTAACACAGAAACAAAAGACTTACAAAAAAAAGTACATAAAATAATCCATTTATTTCAACTGATCGAATAAGCAATTAATTGTTTTCAAACTTCTATTAGAGCTGGGTGACGGCCAAAAATCATAATAGACTAAGGCATCGATTAATCGATTATTAGATTTAAAAACATATATGTTCATAAGTAATCGATTATTTTGCCAATCGTTATTAAAAATAAGCGATTATGACAAATCATAATCAAGAATTCGAATATATAGAGTAGGTTTCTTCATTAATCGATTAACCGATTTCTCGATTTAAAAAAAATATTTGCCCACCCCTGTCGGTTAATCGACTTATTGATTTGAAGCGACTGTAATCGATTATCTTTCCCAATTCCACGTCGCGACAAAATGACGCTAAAAATATGAAAATTGCGTATGTTTAAGTCGATAGTTTTACTATCTTTAACATAGAAATAGGATACTTACCAAAAATATATATTGCTTGTTCATTATATCATTACATGCATCAAATAAACAAATAATATTTTCAATCTCTATTAAAAATCTTAATCGACCTCAAATCGATAATCAAAACATCATTAACTAAGGCATCGATTATTAGATTTAAAGAAATATATGCTCGTAATTAATCGATTGTTTTGCCAATCGTTATTAAAATTTAGCTATTATCACAAGTCATATTCAAAATTCGAATATATAGAGTACTATTGTTATTAATCGATTTCTCGATATAAATAAACGATTATTCTCACCCGTATTAGAGCAAGATGATTACTGATTAATAGAGAAATAGGTTAATTAACTTATCGATTTCAAGGGGCTATAGTTAAAGTCGATATATATTGTCCTTAACATAGAAACAGCAGACTTGCCAACACGATTATTTTGCTCTTTGAACATAAACGACTTTCGAGCACGTAAAAAATGTATCATTTATTTTAATTGATCGAATAAACAATGTATATTAGGGCTGAGTGCTAATCAGAAATCATAAACCAAAAAAATCGATAACCAAGGCATCGATTAATCGATTACTAGATTTCAAAAAATATATACTCGTAGGTGATCGATTGTTTTGCCTGTCACTATTCAAAAGCCATTATCAACGTTCGAATATATAGAACACTTTTCCTAATTAATCGATTAACCGACTGCTCGATTTAAAGAAAGCGATTTTACTCACCCCTCTTAGTGATTATTAATAAACAAATCGATTAATCTATTTATCGATTTAAAGCAACTGGAATCGATTATATTTCTCAATCTTAAGTCGCTAAAAGATATCGAAATTGAATATATTTGTTGTTCTTAACAAAGAAACAGGAGACTTACCAAAAACAAATAATTTAAAATTTTCAACATAAACGATTTTCCATCAGTTAAAATAATCGATTTATTTCAACTGATCGAATCAACAATTAATTGTCTCCAATTGGTATTAGAGCTGGGCGACTATCAAAAATTATAATCGACTCTCAGATTATATATATTTATTACTAAAAAAAACGATTATTCGATTACTATATTTAAAAATATGTATACTCTTTGGTAATCGATTATTTTGCCAATCGCTATTAGAAATGACCAAAAGCCATCATCAGAGTTCGAATATGTACAACACACTTCTTCATTAATCGATTAATCGACTGCTCGATTAAAACAAAAAAGATTTTGCTCGCCCTTATTAGAGCTAGTTGGTTACTAATTAATAGAAAAATAGGTTAATCGACTTATCGATTTAAAGCGATTGTAATCGAATATGTTTCTCAATCCCAAGTCGCGACAATATGTTAAAAGTCAATAAACTCGATGATTGTCCATAACATATAGACAGGAGACTTACCAAAAAAAACAACTAAATTTTTTCTGCGTTTATGCAGACTTTCGATCACATAAAATTATTTCGATCGATCGAATAGACAATTAATTATTTGTCAACTGCTTAATAGAGCTGGGCGACTATCAAAAATTATAATCGACTCTCAGATATATATTTCATAATCAAAAAATTGATAACCAATTCATCGATTATTCGATTACTAGATTTAAAAACATATATACTCTCTAATCGATTATGTTTCTCAATCCCAAGTCGCGACAATACGTTAAAAGTCAATATATTTATTGTCCTTAACATATAGACAGGAGACTTACCAAAAAAAAGCAACTAAAATTTTTCTGAGTTTATGCAGGCTTTCTATCATATAAAATTATTTCAATCGATCGAATAAACAATTAATTGTTTTTCAACTGCTATTAGTGCTGGGCGACTATCAAACATTTTAATCGACTCTCAGATATATATTTAATAATCAAAAAATCGATAACCAATTCATCGATTATTCGATTACTGGATTTAAAATCATTATATACTCTTAAGTAATCAATTATTTTGCCAATCGCTATTAGAAATGACCAAAAGATATCATCAGCATTCGAATACGTAGAACACATTTCTTTATTAATAGATTAATCGAATGTTCGATTAAAACAAGAAAGATTTTGCTCACTCTTATTAGAGCTAATTGATAATTAGTAGAAAAATCAGTTAATCGACTTGTCGATTTAATCGATTATGTTTCTCAATCCCAAGTCGCGGCAATATGTTAAAAGTCAATAATCTTGAGGATTGTCCTTACATTATTGACTTACCAAAAAAAAA
>MU185589.1:33840-56749 GCA_016904865.1 Pissodes strobi
CTTTCGATCACATAAAATTATTTCAATCGATCGAATAAACAATTAATCGTTTTCCATGCTATTAGAGCTGGGCGACTATCAAAAATTATAATAGACTCTGAGATATATATTTCATAATCAAAAAGTCGATAACCAATTCATCGATTATTCGATTACTAGATTTAAAAACATATATACTCTTAGGTAATCGATTATTTTGCCAATCGCTTTTAGAAATTACCAAAAGCCATCATCAGCGTTCGAATATGTAGAACACATTTCTTTATTAATGGATTAATCGACTGCTCGATTAAAACAAAAAAGATTTTGCTCACTCTTATTAGAGCTAGTTGATTACTAGTTAATAGAAAAATCGGTTAATCGACCTATCGATTTAAAGCGATTGTAATCGATTATATTTCTCAATCCCAAGTCGCGACAATATGTTAAAAGTCAATAATCTCGATGATTGTCCTTAACATATAGACAGGAGATTTACCAAAAAAAAGCAACTAAAATGTTCCTGCTTTTATGCAGACTTTCGATATAATTATTTCAATCAATCAAATAAACAATTAATTATTTTTCAACTGCTTAATAGAGCTGGGCGACTATCAAAAATTATAATCGACTCAGATTATATATATTTAATACTCAAAAAAAATCGAAAACAAATTCATCGATTATTCGATTACTATATTTAAAAATAGATATACTCTTCGGTAATCGATTATTTTGCCAATCGTTATGAGAAATTACCAGAAGCCATAATCAACGTTCGAATATGTAGAACACTTTTCTTTATTAATCGATTAATCGACTGCTCGATTAAAACAAAAAATATTTTGCTCACTCTTATTAGAGCTAGTTGATTAGTAATTAATAGAAAAATCAGTTCATCGACTTATCGATTTAAAGCGATTGTAATCGATTATATTTCTCAATCCCAAGTCGCGACAATATGTTAAAAGTCAATAATCTCGATGATTGTCCTTAACATATAGACAGGAGACTTACCAAAAAAAAAAAGTAAATAAAGCTTTTCTGCGTTTATGCAGACATTCGATCACATAAAATTATTTCAATCGATCGAATAAACAATTAATTATTTTTCAACTGCTATTCGAGCTGGGCGACTATCAAAAATTATAATTGACTCTCAGATTATATATGTTAATACTCAAAAAAAAATCGAAAACCAATTTATCGATAATTCGATTAGTAGATTTAAAAACATATATACTCTTAGGTAATCGATTATTTTGCCAATTGCTATTAGAAATGACCAAAAGCCATCATCAGCGTTCGAATATCTAGAACAAATTTCTTTATTAATCGATTAATCGACTGCTTGATTAAAACAAAAAAGATTTTGCTCACTCTTATTAGAACTAGTTGATCGTAATCGATTATGTTTCTCAATCCCAAGTCGCGACAATATGTCAAAAGTCAATAATCTCGATGATTGTCCATAACATATAGACAGGAGACTTAGCAAAAAAAAACAACTACATTTTTTCTGCGGTTATGCAGACTTTCGATCACATAAAATTATTTCAATCGATCGAATAGACAATTAATTATTTTTCCACTGCTATTAGAGCTGGGCGACTATCAAAATTTGTAATCGATTCTCAGATATATATCTAATAATCAAAAAAATCGATAACCAATTCATCCATTATTCGATTACTAGATTAAAAAACATAGATACACTTAGATAATCGATTATTTTGCCAATCGTCATTAGGAATGGCCTAGGCGACTATCAAAAATTATAATCGATTCTCAGATATATATCTAATAATACAAAAAATCGATAACCAATTCATCGATTATTCGATTACTATATTTAAAAATATATATACTCTTCGGTAATCGATTATTTTGCCAATCGCAATTAAAAATTATCAAAAGCCATAATCAACGTTCGAATATGTAGAACACTTCTCTTTATTAATCGATTAATCGACTACTCGATTAAAACAAAAAAGATTTTGCTCACTCTTATTAGAGCTAGTTGATTACTAGTTAATAGAAAAATCGATTAATCGACTTATCGATTTAAAGCGATTGTAATCGATTATGTTTCTCAATCTCAAGTCGCGATAATATGTTAAAAGCCAATAATCTCGATGATTGTCCTTAACATATAGACAGGAGACTTACCAAAAAAAAAGTAACAAAATTTTTTCTGGGTTTATGCAGACTTTTAATCACATAAAATTATTTCAATCGATCGAATAAACAATTAATTGTTTTTCAACTGCTGAATAGAGCTGGGCGACTATTAAAAATTACAATCGACTCTCAGATATATATTTAATAATCAAAATATCGATAACCAATTCATCGGTTATTCGCTTACTAGACTTAAAAATATGAAGGTATACTCTTAGGTAATCGATTATTTTGCCAATCGCTATTAGAAATGACCAAAAGCCAACATCAACGTTCGAATATGCAGAACACTTTTCTTTATTAATCGATTAATCGCTTATTAAAGCTAGTTGATTTCTAATTAATAGGAAAATCGGTTAATCGACTTATCGATTTAAAGCGATTGTAATCGATTACGTTTCTCAATTCCAATTCGCGACAATATGTTAAAAGTCAATAATCTCGATGATTGTCCTTAACATATAGACTAACTAAAAAAAAAGCAACAAAATTTTTTCTGCGTTTATGCAGACTTTCGATCACATAAAATTATTTCAATCGATCGAATAAACAATGAATTATTTTTCAACTGCTATTAGAGCTGGGCAACTACCAAAAATTATAACCGACTTTGAGATACATATTATTATTTAATAATCAAAAAATCGATAACAAGGCATCGATTATTCGATTACTAGATTTAGAAATATAGATACTCTCAGGTAATCGTTTCTTTTACCAATCGTTATTAGAAATGAGTGATTATAAAAAGCCATAATCGTATAGAACACTTTTCTTTATAAATCGATTAACCGATTTATCGATTTAAAAAAAAAAACATTTTATTCACCTCTATTAGAGCTATGTAGTTTTTAAGTTATAGAGAAGTCGGTAAATCGACTCATCGATTTAAAGCGACTGCTATCGATTATGTTTCTCAATCTCAATTCGCGACAAGATGTCGCCAAAAAAATATGAAAATTTAATATGCTTTTTCAACATAAACGACTTTCGGTCCTGTAAAATAATTGATTTATTTCAATCGAACGAATAAACAAATCATTATTTTCCAACGTCTATTAGGGCTGGGCGACTATCAAAACTTATAATCGACTTTTAGTTAAAAAAAAAACGATAACCAAGGCATTGATTAATCGATTATTTAGGTCATTGATTGTTACGCCTATCGCTATTAGAAATGAGGAATGATCAAAAGTCATTATCAACGTTGGAATATATAGAACACCTTTTTGTATTCATCGATTACCCGATTTATCGATTTAAAACTGTAATCGATTATTCGAAGAAATTTATCAAGACAAAATAGTTTTATTTTACAACTCAATCGGCTCGATTGTGCAAAATAATCAAGTAATCCATTAAATGAATAATCGATAGTCAGGGTATCGATTAATCAGCTGTTCGATTAAACATAAACACTCGATTCTGCCCATCTCTATTTAGGGCTAGGCTTGCCACAAAAAAAAGTATTTACGTCTGTTTGTTACTTTTAGTGGAGGTGGACATATTTAAACTAATCAACGTCTCATACAAGGATCAAGGCGTCTCGTTGGTCGAAGGGCCAATCACAAAATATCCGGCGTACAAGTTCCGGTTGCCCTATGGAAACGTCCCTTTGACCAACTCAAATGTGGTAACCGAAGCTATGAATAATACCAATGGATTTACTGTTGTCTTTTTATACAGGTAAAGTTGAACTATCTCTCGATATTATTATATGCAATCCTTTAAGTAATTCACTCACTCATTGATCACGACTGTAGAAAATCAAATCACGGTATGCCGTATTATTTTGAGGTGTTCTAGATTGAGGAGAACCGAATCGTTTGAATGAAAGTGCCCTCGGTAACAACTATGACGTCACTAAACAAACCGAGCTGCGTATTGTTCCCTGTAAATGTTTGAATGTCACGTAATTTACACAAATATAACAGCACAATATTTGTCATTAGTGTCATCTAAATACTCAACCAGCATAACCGCTGTCAAAGGTCTTGTAGATTTTAGGATAACCAGGACCAATCCCGAATGAAACAAATGACGGGCGCCAATATTAATCATCACCAGCTTTTAAGTGTGATATTTGAAGTTTCTTTTTTATGCATTATTTTTAAAAATCATTAAAATGCAATTTATGGCGTTAATTTTCAGGCAACAAAAGAACAATCTGGGCACCCTCGTATCGATAAACTCGCCCGGACGCCTAACTCCGTGGTTTCAATTGACCTCGAATTCCAAAACTGGGATTTTAACCCTAAAATACCGACTCCGGAACTCAAACAAATTGAATCAAATTGACTGGGGATTGCCGAGACATCATAGGAAATCGCCTTTGGCTGGTAGGTTTCACATTTAGATATAGGACTTATTGATGGATGGAATGATGGGCTTAAACGATTTGAGCGATGTGTTTTGTGCTTTGTTGAAGCTTTGAGCTAATCTATGGCTATTGTATGAGAGTTATTTTAGTATATATTTACAAACTGTATATGACCCAACAAAATATATTTATATTTGTTCCTTACAAATGGCAAAAGCCATATAGAATGACGATAAAGAAACCTTATAACATTAATATTCCCGCTGCTTCCACATCGATATTACTTTTTGTCCTCAAATTTCATCCAGCATAATACCTGCGAAATTAGAGGACACAATCCGGAAATTGATCCGACATTCTTACAGGACTTTTCAGGATATTGCGCTGTTAAAATATGTATATACACGATGCTATCCTCGCAAATCTCTTTTAAAAGGCCGTAAGCATGCTCGCTTATATTTCAGGACGCTTTTCAATTTTAGATAAAGGCTTTTAGCGAAGGCTTACAATATTGGTCTAATGTTACGCAGGTCGACGCCGAGGATGGGATTCGAGTATTTCGATAAAATATGCATTGCTTAATAAATATTTATGGGGCTATAAATGGCGAAATAAGAACCCTATATATCGGGTCTTCGAAAAATCTTGAAACCTGTGTGCTCGACAGAGTAGGACATGACTGGCGTTGCAGGAATTCAAAAAATGCTGCGAGATTAAAACATCGACTATCGCGTACATCCTCTCTGCTCTTATTAACACAAATTAGTTAAAGTTACTGTATTTTTGATATTAAGTTTCGGTGGCGGATTCCCGGATTGTGGAAGCTGATGAATACGTGTCCCAGCTATCCATCGACTCAGACGGCGATAGTCAAATCGCAATAACTACCTCTGAACGGTTTATAAAGCGAATAAGAATATTCCAAAATATGTGTCAAGATTGCAAAAGTTTGTTGGCAGATTTGTATGGCAACGTAGGCAATAGCTCAACGAATGAGTCACAGTTAGCTTTCGAAAAAGCGCAAGCTCACTGCGCAAATGGGCACAAGGTTCTGACAAAGAAAAAGTCGGTGCTATCAAAAATTGACTGTGAGAATAAAAAGAAAAAACCTCAAGAAACAGTAAGTCAACAGGTAATAGCGAAACATCGTCTACATACAGTAAGAAACAAAAACTTGCTGACAAAAATGCAGACAAAATGGACACAATTGAAAACGTACCAATTTCTGTTCAAAGTTGTGTGAAGCAACCTCCTCTCGAATCTGGGATCTTGTCTACGGAAGCTGATTGGACGCTGTCTTCGTTAATCAATTATTAAACAGACTCTATCTGACCATAAAGGCACTCTTCTTAGAGACTAGAAAACTAGACCAGGAGCTAGGCAACACAACGCCAAATCTACTGAAAAGAAGCGAGAGTTCCCTAATAAAGGTACATGAACAAATCGATATTTGGAAAAATATTTCGCGTTACTCGTCGCAAATTTCGTGAAATTATACCGGATTATTTTAATAAACTACGAGCCTGTTTTGGCCAGTTAAAAATGTTAAAAGTTTCGACTGACAAGAATAAAGCAAGCTGAATCTTAGATTTTGATTTTTTACAAGAATAAAATAAGTTAAATTTTAAGTTTCGACTTATTAATTAGAGCAAAGAAAATTACCTTAATTACAAAAAAACGGATTTAATTAAAGATTAATTTTTGAACAAAGAAAATTACGGTTTGGCGCATTTTCGTCAATGAGATAAATTTAAGTTAAATCTCGGGTTTATAAACCAGAGTGCTGAGTAATACGGTTAGGCGTTAATAGTTAAAGATATAAAGAAGAGAAAAGGGTAGAAACAAACACTAATAATAAAGATAGGATAGCTCACATTCAGTTGGTGGCTTCTCGGCTGTTTTCCAGGTCCTCCGACGAAGAAGGACTCTAGCGGTGTCCTGAACGAGTCACAATCAAGAGACCAGACTGGCGTGGCCTAATGACTGAGCTTTAAGGGCTAGTAAACGAAACTCTGTCGGTTAAAGTACCCCGACCGTCGAAGTGTACCCTTACGATTGAAGTGGACCTCTACGGTAGAACCCCGTAAAGGGTTGGTATACAACTAGCTCGTTGGAACGCACAGGTAGGTCGTGGACGGACAAAGGGCTTCTACCTAAAGCAGCATCAAATCCCAGTTATGGGGCGAGTTCCAGGCACTAACGAACAAAACTAACCAACGTAAGCAAAATAAGGCCTGAGACTCTATAAATTGGTCGGTCGGAACATGTACTTTGTCGTACCATGAGGTACAGCAAAAAAAATCCAACAAGACCACTGCTTTAAACGGCAAGTCAACGTAGAGTGATTTCCTTCAAAACTCTCCGGAAGCAGATGTTTTCTTCCAATATTCCCACTACAACTACGCCTGGCCAATAAGAGCACGTGGCCACGAGCTGTCATACCCAATAATTTATCTAAAGCGATTTCGAAAGAAAAACGCAGAACTTTGATGTACCAAAGCCCATCTTAAATAATTGCTCGACCTAGCTAAAAGGAAATAACTAGTCGACCCGCCATTCATTAGAGAAATATACAAAGGTAAATCACAATTTCCGCGACGTCAATACTAAAAAAGAAAGTCCCCAATCGGCACGCACGTTCAGGAGTTGGTACCACAAACCGCTACAGAAAACTACTCTAAAGATAACCCAGACGATCCAAATTTTGAATTTCCGGTAGAAGGCAACTGCAATTCACTTCCAGCACTGCATTCACCGGTCGGTAGAGGTCATTACAGCGAGTGATAGTAAATATTAAAATGAACTGCACCAGTTTGTCAAGAATAGCCTAATAATATATATCCTTACGTGACTATAGGAAACAACCATCCATGTTGGCGGGTCCGCCATTTAGTCAAGAAGAACTCTTACTTACACCTTCGGACTTAACTTGATGCAAAGGGAAAGCCGCACGTTACATAGTATTGCCTCATCCTCAAGAGCCACGACAAGTTAAGCAAGGATTGGGCAACTTTAAAAAGAATTCTAGAACAAGATCAACTCGAATACCATTCTTACGCAGAATCATCACAAAAAACGCACGCCTTTGTGTTACCCGGACTGGATGAAGACATCCAGCCCGTTGAAGTGCGTAATGCAATTATAGATGAATATAACCTCAATGTTAAAAGTATTTTCCAAATGAAGAAGACCCGCAGACCATTATATTTAGTTATTCTCGAGGCAACAGTTACATTGCGCAAGTTAAATCAAGACTGTAAATCGCTAATGTGTGTCCGTGTCTCGTGGGGGAATAGGAGCACAGTAAATGATGACTTACTGTCGAAGAGATATGCGTGATCCAAATGCGGCGGTAATCATTAGATTACCGAATGTAAGAATGATTTTGAAAAGTGCGCTAATTATGCCGGTAACCATCTGTCAATAGACATAGAGTGCCCAGTATATCAGTATAACCTTTCTCAGTTACAACCACAGCAGCAATAAAAAGTTTATAAGCCAGCGAGCGCCTCCACCAGCACGGCCTGGCAGAACAGAGAAGGTACGTGAGGCAACCCAGAGGCAATATGAGAGGAGCAAGGCAACAAGAATGCGATGATAATTTACAAGTCAGTGGTGGCAATAGTTTTTCTAACACCCTTAATCAATCAATGAATTCTGCGAATATTCCAAACGATTTCAGTAAATTGCATCAAATTACTAACAAAATCCATAGTTTTGTAAATATCACTGAACTAATGTTAGCGCTCGAATAAGACTACGCTAATCTTTTAGACGCATGTCAAAGAAACAAAACAGCAATTTTTAATGCCTCGCTGCGCTTTTTGCCGAGGATCTTAATAAGTACAACATTTAGGTAAAGTCCTGCAATGCCAATTAACATTTTTAGATGAAATTGCAACTGCTTACGCTCCAAACTCGGAGAATTTAGGAAATGCATTTACGGTTCCAATATTCACATAGCCTTTATTCTTAAAACGAATTTAGACATCGAGTTCAAGATTAGATTCAAGGGTATTACGCTCTTTCTGTTCTTCTAATGGGCGCAAAACCTTCACTCCAGCTTAAAAGGAACTGGGAGTGAATAATCTCAAATCGAAAGAAAAAATTTCATTTTGTGAATTTAAAATTAGATATTGAATGAATCGTATAAATTAGGCCCTAGCTCAATTGTCAGAGAGTAGGGGTGGGTTGATTTATTTAAGGCGCCACGGGCTTGTAGGCAGCACACGCGAGAAATACCCCAAAGTTGAAATATGGAACTCGTTTTAGCTTAAGCAGAGTCTATAGATATTCTAAAGCTTAAGCTTCGCGACAAAATAAATGAATACCACAACATTTGGTATTTATTTACATATATGCCGGAAATTTCTCAGTATTAATAATGGGAAAATAATTACCCTAAAATCAATCACAAATCAAAGTCGGTAATAAGCAAGTACCCAAATTAACCGAAAAACTAAAGTCGGTGAGAAACAAATACCCAAATATTAATCAAAAATAACTAAAGTAAGTAATAAACAAACACTCGAATATTAATCAAAAGTAAATCAAGAACGTTTGAATTATTGAGAGCAAATAATAAAAAAAGCAGATTCTTACTGTAGCTATCCTTTCCTTTGGAATCTTAATTAAGGGCCAATTAAATAAAACAGGTAAATTAACAAACAAGGGATCGGTTAATGAAATATCACAGCTGGTTATAAGAAAAAGAAAGATTAAAGATGAGAAAATGACCAGTAATTTCAACAGATGATTTTTTATGATAATCTCTATATTTCAACCAAAAATAGTAGGCTTTACTCGGTGAAATAAATCACCCGCTTAATCTAGACAAACTCCGAAATATTCAATTGTAATTAATGATGATCGCTTTAAGCCTTAATAATAAAGAAACGTCAGTAAAATATGATGAAAGCCAGCGATGCTGCAAATAAGTTCTCGTTGTAGGTAAGTTCAAAAAGCTCGAGTTATCACTTAATTAAAGACTAATTCACGGACGTCGAATCATGATCAGTTACAGAGCCGTTTAACTAACTAACTATGTCTATCTGGATATCAGTTAAGATACGTTGGTAACTGCCGCAAAACAATATAAAAAAATAACTAGTTAGACCTGGCGTTACTGTAGTAACCAATCAATTACAGACCTTCACGTATGTTAACTGAAGGGCATGTAATCCACTCCCCGGTCAAGTTACCGGTAGGACAAAGATAATGAACAATTTTTTCGAGTAAAGAAAATATCAAAGGCCGCAATAAGAAAAATAAATTAAAAATAACGCAAAGTCTACTAGGCCGTATCAACAATAGTAGTTATCTGATCTACGGTTATCTAACGTAAGCCAGAAATCGTGAAAAATTGAGAATAGTAATACAAACTAGTTCGATCTGCAACATTATTGCGTCAGTCAATTAAAAGTTCAAAATTTAATCCAAAATATGATTGGTTCTAGATCAAACGAACCTATCTGAATTTTAAAATTTGATTAAATAAAATCAAGCGTCTTAGGCTAGACAAAATTGGCCCGAAATTCAAAGTTCGTTTAAAATAAAATAAGAATAAACTAAATGTTACCTTAATTAAGAAGGAAAAATTAAAAAGTTAATCTTTGTTCGAAAGCAAAGCCAAACAAAATAATAATTAGAGCTCGTAAGTTAATTACACGCAATGATCGCTAAATATATATAGCAAAAAATAGAAATTTCTCATTTGATTGATGAGTAGCTCCTCAGGCAGCTTCCAGAAAAGAACTGCTCACGGTAGAAGAAGGCTTCCTTGGCAGGCGAAGGACCGCAAGACTCTATAAAGGTAGTACCGCTAGACAGGCGTAGCCAAGGAACACCCTGTCGCTAACGATGCTCGTCGATAGCAATGAACCCGACGGTAACAATGGATCCATCAGGAGTAATAGACCCAACGGTAGTAGTAGACCCAACGGAAGGACCCTGTGAAACAACACATATTCAAGGTTCCACACGTAACTCTTAATTGAAATCAAAATCAACCATCAAGGAAAAAGAGAAATCAGAATTAAAAAAAAAACAATAATTTACCTGTGTAGGGGTAGCCAGTTGCTTATCGCTAGATAGCTTTACAGTTGGGCAAGTGGGCCTCTGTAAGAGATTAAAAGGGAATTAAAAATCCGCTCGCGTGCGTGCGTCACAATGTTAAAATGATGGCGTTCACAGAAAGACAAAACTGCACAAAAAAACTCAACTCACCTCGCTAAAGCAGCATTCAAATCCCACAAAGGGCAGTTTCAGACACCAACACTTAAGAAAATATAAGGCACAACTAAATACTGAAACTGTTAAAAACGACCGGGTTGGAAAATCCCTTTAAATGTAAAATCAAAAATTGATTCCAACCGGTGTCCAAAAGAACTGCTTGACTCACAGAAAGGTCGACGTAGAGTGACGCCAACAAATCGGTAACTCGAGGAACAGAGAATCCCTACTTCGATTACCTCGCTCCACCAATGAATGCATGGCCTGACAAGTCACATGTTCCTCTCAATAATTCATCCAAGGGAATTGGAAACCTGGGATTTCGATGTATCTGCATCTACTAAAAAAACACTCAGAGTAGCCAAAAGGGCATTGCCATTAAACCACTCCGTCTAATAAAACTTTCTAATTATTTCGAAGGTAATTAAATAACTGCGCGCGATGCCTAACTCGACAACCAATACAAAAACAGTATGTGCTACGAACGCCGGAAACACTAAAAGCCAGCGACTTTACTTTCGGGGTCCTCACGCGCCAAATTCAATTCGTTTGAAATTGAAATTTGCTTAGCGACGCAAATTTTATTTTCAATTGTCTCGATCAGGATATCGTCGGAGCGAAACCGGGAAATCTACGAGGGTTTTTCGCTAGTAAATATAAATGCGCTTGAAGCTATAGGAACGGTGACGAATTCTAAGGTTATTTACGCTTCGATATACGATAGCCAAATCGGCCCGTGACATACTTCCTAATCCGATAATGTTCACGCTTACATAAAAAATAAATAAAATACAAACCATATGATAACTTTTAATAACAATGTAGCTCGTCTCATAATATAGTTTTTTATTTATGCCTAGTCCCATAGGCCGATTAACGGTCCATCATTCACGGTGGCCAGCTTGCTGTTTATAGTGCACACCGTTCAATGTCTAAGTTTTAAGCCACTCTCCAAAGCGGTAATTTGGATCTTACGTCGCACTAAAATATTTGTAATTTGATTGTTAAACGTGCCGAATCGAAATTTCACATGAATATTTACGGTACCGATATCTTAATATACATAATAAGTTTTACCGATATTAAAATCGTCAATTCGGATCGATGGTACTTATTTTATCAAAAAATAAAGAGTCTATGAGAGAACGTAATTATGACACATGAAAGTGTATGGAAATCCAATCTTGAAAATTTTCCAGACACTTTCGTGACGAAATATCCAAAACCATAAGGTCATTGAAATTCCAACCTAGCTATAATACCGATTACTTGATTTTTGAATCATCTTCAGTAATATTAATATCTAAATTCTAGCCTGGATCTGGCTCTCTCTATCGATGGATTTCCAAGACGATCTCGTTCGCCTCGATTTGGACTGCACTCCGAGCTCATTCGAGACCATCCCTTCCAGAAAAGGATCGCATTCCCGTGTCGGTATGCCTAGAGACGCGCTAGTGTATTTCAGACAGGAACCGGGAAGAAAGAAAAAGTTTTTGGTAAGAAAATATATAATAATGTCGTCATTGTTTCTTCCGACGAAAATATTTCTTTCCAATGTTGTTTTAAATTCGTCTTTTTAAAATTCCCTCTTTCAGTACATCAATTGAAAAACCAAATTTGGATACCACATATTGCCAGCGTTGCTACAAATGATATATTTAAGTTAATTTTGAAAATTTTACAGGAGATTAAATTTTTTTCTCTAAAAGTAGCGATATCTAAACAATATGACTTGTTTTAATTTTTTAGGGTTCCATGCAAGTGGCCAAGATCCTGCCGTACGTCACCCACGAACGCCTTTGGAACTGTCTGGAAATCTCCGCGAATCTCGCTCCAGAGTTTCAGAAGCCGATTTTGTAATGCCCTAAGGTGGATGATAAAATATATTTAAATATGCATATAACGTAACGTAAAAATAACAAGGATGACTTCTACACTGTTTAGTCGAATTATCGGGATCAGATTTTGAAATTTGTGAATCTTTTCACATAAACGGATAATAAGTAATAAAAACCCCACGATTAAAGTAATTATGTTTACAAATTCCAATACCGATACGTGGATTACTCGAGAATCGGTTTCAATTCTCCATGCTCCATGCAAACGTAGTAGCCGAGTAAGAGTATAGGCATTAGGCAATACTCTATATAATAATCAATATAATCGATTGTTTCCTTTTTCATTGCAAGTTTTTAATTTACAGAAAAAATTAATGAAAACGACAAGCGAGAAGCTTAGAAAACTTATATGCATTCTAAAATGCCTTCAACAATTTTCTATCTTTAATCGCAACCCGATATTAGAAATTGGAACAAATTGTATTATTTTTAAATCTGAATTATATTCGCTTTGCGTCCTGCCCTAATTAATTATGAAACCGATGCGTTGCTTCCCGGAGAAGCGATTGCAATTCTCCATGCAAACGTGGTAAAATACGCGGCGTTAGGCAACTCACAATACACATACAGGGAAGGATGCCTGTACTTTACTACGTTTGCATGGAAAATTGCAATCGATTACCATAATTAATTAGGGCAGGAGGCAAAGCGAATACGATTCAAACTTAAAAACGATATAGTGTGTCCCAAATTGTGATCTTATTCCCTAAATCATTCACATACACTGTTAATTATTTATTATTTCGCTGGTTGTGTATAGGTATGTTGTATAAACTTGTATTTTATATTTAGTTGTTCTTAATACAATTAAGACGGATCAAAATAATGAGAACTAGAAACTTGTTTAGCAATTTTGTGCATAAATTTACTAGGGAAAAGATTACTAGCTGCTTGGCAGCACTGCACTAGCATTCAAAATAATTAGAACCCCTGCGAAAAGGTTCATGAGTTTCAAAATTTGATCACCTGAAATAGTTCAATTGCCTGTTACATCCAAACCACAACTCTTCACTTTTCGGCCTTGCCTACTGTTTCATCCACACAGGGTGTTCTGTTTTAAATGATATCATAATTGCTTTCTCTAAACCGATAAAGCTTCCAATTAGACCGAATAAATTATGACTTCATTGCGATGTAGGGAAATAAATTATACCTTGGCAACGTTGGTGAAGTATTCATGTTTAACAGATAAATTGTTGCCTATTATTGCTCTAGCCCAACTGCAGGTTTTTTGAATAAGACCAGAGCCTAAGCGGCCTTATTCAAAAAGCCTACAACTAAGGTGGAGTAATAGGCAACAACTTTTCCGATAGAGTTGCAATTTATGTTGCCCACAATCTTGTGAAGCATAATATTTCTGACGGCCAGGAAAGTTATAAATCAATTTTTTTTATCTGCATTAGCTAAAGAGTTAGCCAAGAATGAACACTCTGTATATTATTAGACTTGAATAAATAGAATTCATTTTATTTTTTATTGCTCGTCATCCTTGTAATAAATAGTCTTATACAGGAATGTTGATATTCTTATGGCTTTTCTGGATACCCTACCAATTCAAGTTGAGTTCGAGTCTTCACTTTAGCAAAAAAATACAGTCCTGTGTAAAGGGCGTTTTGTGGAATTGCCAACTTTTCAGCTGAAGAGATTAATAGAGACTCGCTCCCTGACAGAGGTATTGACGTCCCTGTATAAGCCTGAAATTGACAGTTTTTAAAGAAACACTTACTTATAGAATAAACACGATTGAAATCGACTGTGACAAGATGTGGACTTGTAAACCGGTAATATCCAAAGAAAATATTTATTATACAAAATGTATGTTTTATTTCACTGTTTACACGTTTCTGAAAAAAATAGGGATTTCAATTAAATAATTTCTATCAGTAAATTACCATCACATATACCACGTTTTTATGGAGTTTTGAAATAATTTTCAATCCAATCTTTTTCCCTGTTTTCATGCAAAAACAAAAATAAAATTGAAATCGTACGCAAACATAAACGTTAATTTTCTCCCCAAACATTCCACTATATTGAGGGTGTTAAAGGTGAAGTTTCTGACGTTTTATCCAGTTTTTTACAAAAAATTTAATACCGAAAAGTGGCAAAACCTTTAAACATAAATCAACCGAACTTTTTGAATTGAGTTAATGCACATGAGCTTCATTGTTCAATTCAATTCTGATCCAGTCTCTATTTTCATGCAAATTAATTAATCAGTTAAGTTCCGATACAATTCCAGAAAAAGGTAAATCGACCTCTGAAAACGATTGTTTTCATGGGGATTTCAATACCAAAATCGTATTCAAAACTATTTTAAAACTCCATGAAAACGTTGTAAATATTGGCAGACGATTAAATATATTGGTGGAATCGAAAAAATTGCCTTAATTCCAAATTCCATGTTATCAAAAATATACAAAGCGCTCCAATATAAAAGGAAAATAAATAAAAAGGCGGGTACTTCTCACAATTGCTAACAATTTTCATAAAATAATTATTTTCTACCTCCACAAATAAAAGCTGTACACCCTACAGGAAAACTCGAAAATTTCGGCGTGCAACTTCAGGAACTGCAGAATATCATATGAAAATGTGCATTAAAGATGTCTACAAATACCACCAGATCAAGGCTGATTTTGATTAAAAATCTTGCTTTATTGGATATTATTGGTTCCATTCGGAAATGTGATACTATAGATCGCCAACGAAAAAAAAAAGTGGCAGTTTATTTAACACAATAAAATTAGTATTTGTATAATTATTTATAAGATTTGTATTTAAGAAGAATACATGAAATTACAATAAAAAATGTTGTATTTACAATTTGTATGATTTTCGGTCCTAGAACGACATTATTATGTAATACGAAAAGGCAATAAATACATAGGCAACAAATCACACAGACGGGTTACTCAGCAGCATTATAAGATCCTTTACAAAAATAGTGCACTATATAAAAATCGGCCTCTCCTATTGGTCGATCCGCTTGGCCCTCTGCTCGCTTCGCTCGCTACGGGGGCTCAAGAAAAGAAAACTAACCAGGTGCTAACCCAAACTAACCCAGGACATACCCAAAATCAAGAAAAAACCTGTTTAGAAACATAATCTTAAAAAATAATAAAAAGAAGCATCGGGGGTTGAATCCAACTATCCAAACCTCTACACCACGAGAGATCTTGACAGAAATTGATTGCATCACGAAGACATATTGTAATACGAGATGGATCGACCAATAGGAGAGGTCGATTTTTACATAGTGCACTATTTGTGTAAAGGAGCTTAAAACGCTACTCAGCACCTTCTGCTCTGGACTATAGGACCGTGAAGCAAAGAAAAGCAATAGCCAATATGGCCGCCCGACTTGGGACCGAAACTAAATGCTGTAAAGGGTAAACCGTCGTCATCCCAACCGACTCGATCGGGTGGAAATTTCCACCCGTAAGCGGCAAGCGCGTCGCTAGAATTAATATTAAGTTTTAAGTTTAGTTGCCGTTCAGTTCTCGAGAAGGAAAGAAGTGAGAGACCACCTTAGGCCAGCGTCAACGTGGATCTTCATGAATCCTAAAGGGACGAGCAACTCATCCATTTAGCCCCTAGCCCCATATCTCTAAGGAATTTATGAGATTTTTCGGCATTTTTGGCCACTAGAGACAGCCGATTTTTCGACATCTCGAAAATGATAGGGCTGTAGAAAGCTCACGGACGAGCGAAAAGGGCCCTGAAGCAAAGGAAAAGGCATTGTAGGACCAGCACTCTCAACTGGTACCGAATCAGCCTTCTACCGAATTTATTGAGTTTTTCCGAGTTTTTCGAACTTCAGGACTTCGAAGAAATTTCGGAGAAAAAATTTTCTGAAGACAGAAGTTAAGTACTTGAAGAGGCCTTGTCAAGCGGCCGAGTACCAACAATTCACCGAGACCTTCAACTGTAGTGCGCACCCTACAGCAACACCCGCGAAAAAGGTTAGTTGCGAGCACCTTGAGTCAGCCTACTGGTTTGGGTTCCCCCCATTCACGTATGTGCCTCTCTGGTCCTCAATACTAGTCGTAGTTAAACATTGGGCGAGAGTAAAGCGCGTCGACGCGACGGCCAGTTTGGTTTCGAGAACTGGAGAGCCCCCTGACTCCCCCATACTTTACCTACTCGGCCTACGGGTGAAAAGCGAAAAGGCATAGGAGCCGAAAAAAGAAAATAAGGCTTCACCTAAAAAAATCGGGCGCGTTCAAAGAGTGATAAGTTAGCCAAGTTCGTTCGGGAGATAGCGAAGTTATACTGTTGCGACTGGAGCTATTTCAAAAGAAGAATCAAAGGCTATTTATCACTAGTTCGTATACCATACAAAACCAGCACGGTCTCTGAACTGAGAGTCGTGTCCGGGGAGTAGTTTGGTCAAAATACACAAATCACATATTAAATCCCCGAAAAGTCCGCCCTGACGCCCCTGAATTACACAAAACTTCCGTCAGAAAACTGTCGAGCAGCATCTGACAAGTTGCCAGGGATTGGCATATAATACATAGCAAACACCCCCAAAAATCCCCAAGAAACCACGATTTTTTAAAAGCCCTCCTCGAGCAACTTCCGTACGACCCCTCTTAAGGTAATCGATACCAAAAACTCGCGAATAGCGTCCAACGCCCTCAAAAGACGATTTTTGTGCGATCCTTGTTAAAATTCGTACGGATCCGGCTTCTTAGAAATATTAAGACTCCAAACGCGTTTTGAAAATCTCGCGTGCGGAGCGAGAAGTCCCAAAAAACTAAAGACATTAATACGTGTTAGATATTAATTAAAATATCTTAAGTTCTTAGTTAATAATTGTTCATTAGAGAAAAAATCAAATAAAACCTGTTATACCAAAAATACTAGATTAAGAGTTAAACTCTCCTAGTACATGTATAAGGCTTATCCAGTGAATTGGGGCACATTTTAAGCTATCACTTGACATAGGGATTTATCAGGATTTTATTTCAACTATACAGGGTGTCCCAATTGTTCAAATTGGTAATCATTCGAATTACTGATTTTTGTATAAGGCTTAGCCAAGATTAGGAGATAGGATTAGGTTAGGGTCGTAGATATTTTGTGTGACAACTACTGACGACTACCTTTTGACAATCCTCCCCCCTGCTAAGCCCTTCTGGCACTTTGTAAAGACTTGCTATAAGGATTCAAGTCAAAATTGAAATTTTGTACATTGACATACAAAAAGACGAATAACTCAAAAGTTAGTCAAAAATAAAATAAATTTAAAAGCATCCCCTGCCAGTAGACCCCCCTGGGAATCTTTCCCCACTACCGTTGTTCTTCAAAGCATTTGATTAATAACGTTTCGGCCTCCTAAGGGAGAAAGTAAGCCGAAGTTTTGTTTTTACTTTAATTTAAACTTTTCAGTTAATTTTGTAGTCCCCATATACAGGGTGACTCTTAGAATCGAGTGGAACTCCTATACGTCTATAGGGTGTTCTAAATTTCTTGCCCAAGATAAATTTATTGCCCACTAACCTTGTGTTGTATTTAATTCAGCCTTCTGCTGACAGACGTTCTGTGGTGGCTGCTATCTACAATTTCCCTTGGATAGCGGGGAAGGCTTTGGTGGGCCCACCTTCGTTCCCCCCGGACTGACAGTGTGATCAGTTTACGGGTTGGACGTTGTCTGAGAACTCTTTGAAATAGCGAGTAGTCGACTCGATAACGACTTGGCATCCCGTGAAAAAACATAGACATAAGTAATTGTAATATAAAAAATGACTTTCCGAACCCCTCAGTAGACGGCAACCGCGCACCAAAAGCCCCCGAGTGTGGATGAGCTCTTGGTGCTAGAACTGAACAGAGACAGGTCAGAGGAACAGAGAGCGTTAACCCAGAGTCCCCCGCTGACTTCTAGCGAGTATATTGGGGACCCTGAGGAATTTATATTAGACCCGGAAGCGGCCTTTGGGTATTACAGGGAATCTGTTCCCAAATTCACACTTAATAAATATAATGGGGAAGCTCAAATCGAGGCGGGGCTCCACGTAGGGCAGCTAGAGCGTCACTCAGCCGAGCCGAGTCTACGCGGCCCCCTACTGGATCACCCCGAGCCGCACGTGACACACAGTACGCCTTGGCTGCTCACTGGAGCGGTTCCGAAGGCCAATGCGCCGCCACAGGCGACGCACGTGCGCGCGGACGTCAGTATATTTCGAGTTTTCAATATATAACATGTTTAAAATAGTGCAATTTGTGCATTTCCAGTGAACAATTTATACAACGTAGGCAATTTATTGTATTAATGGCACTATACTTCCTAATTATTTATAGAGTGATTGCTCTGGTACAAGGCCTGTTTAGACAAACATCTATTATAATTTCAGATCTGATAATATCGAGTAATATCTAAAATAACTGAAATTTTAATATTCACATACTGTCTGCCTGAAGTAAACAAACAAGCCCAACCATGGCACATTATAATTATTGATAAACTATTTATTATAATAATTATGTTCTTTCTGTGATGGGTATGGCTCCCAAACGATTTTTTTTTGTTATTTTAGTAAATGACGTGTATTTTTTGACGTCAAAGAGTAACAAACGTATTTTATTTGTAAATTAATACGTCAACCTACTCCCTACACGCGACGCCATCTTAGATTTAATTATTAAGCCCTCGTTTAGAAGGTTAGGTGTTGGGTAAAGGCTAAACACATGATACAATAAACGGAAGATATGACGTGTTTTTCTTTCACCTACACCAATTGCACTTGGTGTATGTCAGTGTAGCTCCACCTAATAATCGTGCAGCAGCGAAAGAAAAAGCCATCTCAAAAATCTCCACCAGTTCGTCATTGTCCCACCATCCTGCACCAACTTACACCAACATAATAGTCGGTGGAGAAAGTGCTGCACTAAATGGCACTCAGTGCAAGTGCACCGAAGAAAGGAAAAAGGTTGGTGCAAAAGGTGTACTTAGTGCAGGTGAATGAAAAACACCTAATATATAGCGCAGGCGACGATTCGCCTGTGACGTCATTGCGAGCGTTCTTTGGCGCCGGCGGGCATTTAAAACACGAACGTGTGCTTTGCTTTTGAGATTTGTATGTTTTGCCCTTAGATTAGGTTGTCTAAGGTTTTACACTTAGATCAGGATTGTCTAAGGTTTTACATTTAAATTTTGTTGGCGTTAGTTCCTTAAACGGTGTTTGTCGGTGTTTGTAATTAAAAAACGTTAAATAATGAGGTGTGCTGTGTACCGATGTAAGGTGGATAACCAAGGCAAAAACTTTGATAGGAATGAATATAAGGTTTTTCACTTTTCCCAAAGACAAAAAAAAAATGTGTAGTAAATGGGTTCATCTGTGTTTTCATAAGGATAAATTTAATAAAGCTTCTGCACGTATTTGCTCAAAACATTTTGAGAAAGATGACTATGTACGTAATTTACAACATGAACTACTTGTATATTCACCGAAGAATGGTCGATTTAGAGCCTTAAAAATGAAGCTGTCCCTTCCAAAAATTGACCAATGCCAAAAATAAAGCAAGATACATATAAAGATTTTCGTTATGAAAAAAGAAATAGAAAACAAGTCGTGGAAGAGATTTGTAAAAGGTTTGTAATTTTAAGACATGTATCTTTGTTTGGCTTTTTACATAATCACCATAAACTATAGTTTCTTTAATGAGAAAGAATATATTGACATTCCTGTTAACAATGTTTTCTTAGTTTCCTATTGGTATGTTTTGCTTTCTATAAAAATAAAAAAAAATAATGATTGATAAATTATTAACAAAATAAGAGAAATGAAATCATTGTTTGAAGATCTAACGAGAAGATTTTACATAAAATACTTCCTAACCTATAGGCTAAACCAAGACATATTGGAAAAAATTTTTGGTGCTATGCGAGCAAAGGGAGGGCTTTACAATTTAAGTATAGGCTTAGATATATCTTATATTCTGGGTCGCAATGAATGATCATATTCAGACTTTGAGAATGTAGAGAATGATGATACACCGAGTGTAGCAATTGATGAAATAAATTTATGTGGGGCCGTTTTTTCTTCAAAAAAAGATAATAATCAATAAAGGTTTTTTAGATAAAACTAAAAGTTTATTACGTTTTTCAAAAAATGATGTTTTCAATACAACTATTTTAACCATTCATAATAAAGGTTCTTTATTAATATGTAATACTTAGTTTTTAATTTTACCCAGGACACGAATTTTCCTTAGAAATAGAGAAAATAGGTAAAACATAATAATTATGTGCCTATAACGTATGCATTTCAATAGAAGCCAATCACGCAATGACGTCACTGCGCGCAGCGAACGAATTTGATACGGCTAAGTATCATGTCTTCCGTTTATTGTATCATGGGCTAAACAGGTCTAAAACGTCTAGCCGCTGACGGTAACTGACTATCCATCCGACACGAATCCATGTCTCTACGTTCTAGCAAAATTTCTACAACGCCTCGGGGTGTAGTAGGCAGAGTGCTTGCCTGTCATTCCTGCGCGGCGGGTTCGATTCCCTCCGTCGGTCGCGACAGATGTTTTGTTTATTGTTTTTTATTATTTTAACTTTTTTCTTAATTTTGGGATAGTTTGAGTTAGTGTTGGCTAGAACTTGGTTAGTTCTTGTTGATTGAGCCCCCGTAGCGAGCGAAGGGCCATGCAAAGCCATAATTATACCCCGGGATAGCCAGTTACCGGTAGCGGCTGGACGTTAGTAAAAGTAAAGCAGGTCACGTGATCTGAGTCGCTATATTGGGTTGATGCGCTGAATTTTCTTGTAGATTAGTGTGTGATGTTATCGGTTATTAATTTTTAATTTAACAACTCATAAATGATTGTATTGTGATTCTTAAGGCTTGCGGTGGCACCTGCATGTTCTTTATTGTGGAATTTTCAATTTTGAACTATTACGTTTTACTTTGGGGTGATATTTGAGCAGGTGAGTCATGTTTACTTTTACTAGTCTAGATATTAAAGGAACCCACGTTAAATCAAGTTCTTTGCATAAGTCGTTGAGGACTAACTATTTTTCAATGCATATTTAGCTTTAAGGACAAGTTTCTATCAGTTTCTTAAAAGCAAAACATGATTAACCTCAAAAGATGTCTTTGTTCAGTGAGGAATTATTATTATTGGTTTAGCAAGGAACATAAATGCCCGGCTCCTGCTATGCTGCAGGAAACTGTCGCAATTCTTCACAAAAAAGCTTTTTAATGAGACTGTACTTCACAAGTTGTAAAATGTATCATCGAAGGCTCAATGATTTTATTGATGCGCGATACGATACGATTTTCCAGAATATCTATACTTTTGCGTCCGATATTCGATATTTATGATCTATACTTTGCTTGCGATACATTGGAAGTATCGATATATTTGTGTTGTATCGATACCTTCCGATCCGGGAAGATTTTTGGTGGAAGCGGATAGCAGTATTTACTGCCTACTGGTAAATACCCACTTTACGCAACCTTTAATCTTCGTTTGCTATAGACTGTATATACTGCGAATATGTTAGGGTCTCTATCAGCTGGATTAATCTCCTATATCCACTTCAGACCTTCTTTTTGGAAATATCCGCCTGAGTCCTCCCGCCGGACGAGTCCTGGGCTCACAATGTTTACATTTGTATTTTTGTCACTTCACGCAGCCAACAAAAACTGACCAAAATTAACCCAAGGCAAGCCCAAAATGAAGAAAAAAGATTTTCTACGAACATAACCTTAAAAAAAACATTACCTACGCCTCTGTTGAATGACTCTCCTTGAAGAAGATTTACGGCTTTATTGATTATTTGATCACTGAAAATATCCGAGATCGGGTATCAAATTACTCTCTATAATTAAATAAACATTCCTACCATGATATACTAACACAATGTGTACATTATGCATTATTATTAAAACAAGAAATATGCAAATAAACTACAAGGTCAGCAGACAATAATTACCTGTGAAATGAAATTCCAGGCTCCTTCTTCTCACTTCGACTCTTGCAACCATATGCCGACCAATTTACCATTATGAATCTTAGCTTTTATCTCTCTTTGTTCAAAAACTCACAAAATAACTGCAAAATAGCACCGCCACAACAATAGATGTGCTTGCCACATAAATAATGGCCGCCGCTCTGAAAAGGCTTCAATTTCAGTACATTGGCTTAATGTCATGCGCGATATCCTTACTCTTACCTAATCTAAGGCTGCAATAATCTGGCAATATATCAATGAATAATAAAATACATTCCAGTGGACCCAGACCTTAGACAATTTCCTAATCTAAGACCCAGCCGCTTATAT
>MU185589.1:76749-87014 GCA_016904865.1 Pissodes strobi
ACCTTCTAATTAAAAGTCAGTGGCGTGTCATCGATTTCCTAGCAAGCACGGATTATTCTAAGAGACAGGGTGTCAAAATAAAAATAAATCACTATTTATGCCCAAATTTTGAAAGTTCCATGATCTGTTTTATTGAAACTTGGCAAGCGTAAGGAAAGCTTACTGTTACATGTTGTACTATTCAAAAGGTTAAGCATATCGAGCTTTTATAGGAAATCAGTGGTATGCCACTGATGCTCTTTCAGACTTAGAGCCCTTTTGTGCTAAAAAACACAAAAAAAAGTTGACAAAGATTGAAAAACCTCAGTAGCGTGCCATCGATTCCTTAGCAAGCACCGATCATTTTATGGTGTCAAAATAAAAATAAATCTTGCTCATATTTCGAAAATTTTATTGAAAGTTGACAAGCCTGAGGAATGCTTGGTGTTGCATTTTGACCTATCCAAAAGGTTAAGCATATCGAGCCTTTATAGTAAATCGATGGGCATGCCATTGATGTCCTTTCAATCTTAGAGCCTTTTCGATATTAGAGCTAAAAAATGTCGACAAAAAATTTAAAAATCTTCTACTTAAAAGTCAGTGGCATGCCATCGATTCCCTATAAATTCTATAAGCTTACATGGTGCAGTAGAAGACCTTTAAATAGTTACAAAATGTGCTTGGACTTACATATTTCCGAAATATGAGCAAAAATTTACGTTCTTTTGAACACTCTGTATCTCAAAAGTTAAGCGTGATCGAACATATAATGTTTACGACTTTCTTTCTTCTGTTTGTTAAAGTAGAAACAAATTGCTGCATTAAAGTAAACATTATTCGAGAAAATCAAAATTTTCATATTATATATGAGGAGGGGCACAAAACTGAAAAATCTCTTCTTCTTCAAGTGCCTATTCGTTCCGAATATTGGCGATCATCCTGGATATGATGATTTTGTTCACGGCTGCTCTAAATAGTTCGGTAGTAGCTTTTGAGAACCATGTTCTTAAGTTTTTAAGCCATGATATTCTCCTTCTTCCTGATGGTCTTCTGCCATAAACTTTCCCTTGGAGAACGGACTTTCAAAGGTGATATTTGCTTTCGTTCCTCATAAGCTCTCCTTTCTTGATGGTGTTCATTACTTCCAAGTCCTTCTTCATTCTCTCCATCACTGCCTTGTTGGTCACTCTGTCCACCCATGATATTCTCAGCATCCTCCTATAAAGCCACATTTCGAAGGCTTCGAGTCTTCTTTGTGTTGCCTCGGTTAATGTCCATGACTCCATCCAATATGAGATGTTGAGGTTGTGACTTTAAGCAGTTTAGCCATTTGGCTGAAGGCGGCCTTTGCTTTCTCTATTCTACACCTGATCTCCTGTGAGTGGTCTCAATTATCATTGATCATGGTTCCCAGATAGGTGAACTGTGTTACTCTGTCTATTGGTGTGTTGTTGATCGTTAAGCCGTGTCTTCCATCAGTTTCTCTACTGATTACCATGCATTTGGTTTTACTAATGTTAATTTCTAAGCCATAGTTACTGCTGTCGTCTTGTCTGTTATTTTGTTCATTAGTTCTTGTAAGTTGTTCATGTTGTCAGTGAAAACCACAGTATCATCTGCGCACCGGATGTTGTTCATTCGCTCTCCATTCAGCAAGATTCCTATGTCGGTATTCTCGAGAGCCTCTTTAAAGATTTCCTCCGAGTAGAGATTAAATATGAGTGGTGACAGGATACAGCCCTGCCTAACTCCTGGAAGAAACTTTACTGTGTTGGTTTGCTCTTCCATATAAATTTTAATAGTAGCTGATTGATTCCGGTAAAGGTTTCGGATGATCCTTAGATCTTTATCATCCATCCCAGTATTCATCAAGACGCCTATCATCTTTTAGTGTTTTATTCCATAGAACGCCTTCTGGTAGTCTATAAAACAGACAAAAATATCACAGTTCAGATCCCTACAGCACTGGAACAATACTTGTAGACAGAAAAGTGAATCTCTTGTACCCATGCCCTTCATAGATCCAAATTGTGTATGTGGCACTCTTTCCTCGCAGATCCTATAGATTCTTCGATGAATGATTTTGAGAAACAGCTTTAAGACTAATTGTTCTGTAGTCACCACATGCTTTGGCTCCCTGTTTCTTTGGTAACAATATAAATTCAGAGATAAGCCATTCTTTTGGAATCTTCCCAGTATTGTAGATGTTATTAAACATGCCAGTCAGAAATGTGATGGACTCTTCGTCCAGACGCCTGAGGAATTCCGAATGTACTTCATCCGGCCCTGGAGCCTCTTCTTCCCTTAGAGTATTAATGGCAGCTCTAACGTCCTCTCTCATGATATCAGGTCCGGACTCAGCCTGAATGGGGGGTGGATCTCCTCTCTCATCAAAAAACCACTGTTCTATATACTTCTTCCAAGTTTCCTTAATATCTTCTCTATCCACAATCAACTCTCCTGCATCATTTACAAGTTTTCCCACATTTTTCTTTTTGAACTTTCCTGTAACTTCTCTCACCTTCCTATGTACATTGAACTCATCGAATCTGCTTTGCAAAACTTCTATTTCTTGGCATTTCTCATCCAATTCTTTTTGTTTGGCCTCTCGAATTTTCCTCTGTATGTCCATTTGTATGCTTTTGTATGTTGAGGAACTGCTCTTTTGTTTTCTCCGTTCTTCCATTAGTACCAAAATTTCTTCTGTCGTCCATGATTTATGTTTCGCTCCATCATTCTTTAGATACCTATCTTTGACATTAGTTGTTGTTTCAGCACATTTGTTCTTCTGTGTTATCAGTCTCCTCCGCAATCAGTCTGCATTTGTCGTTGATATCCTTCATTACTTGGTTCCTTACTGTGTCGTTCTTAAGTTTCCTAAGATTATGTTTTGGTTGCTTTGCTTTATATATATAATCTTAAATTTTGTCCTATATTCTCCGACAAGTGGACTGAATGAATGTACGTCTGCACCAGGGTATGTTTTCACGCTTGTAATGCTGTTGTGTAAAAAATATGACGGCAAACATCTAAACTGTATTGAATTTTTGTATACAGGGCGATTTTATATGAAACATCCCCTCCCTTAAGGTGATTTCATCACTAATACTTTAGTAAAAATCGTTGATACGCCACTGCTTGTTTCTAAATTATATGAAAATTGAACAAAATTTGTCCTTATACTATGGTTTTGTTGCAATGAAAATCAAAAATATAAATTGAACAGACAATTTTTCTACTTCCCCTTGTATTCACGGCAGATGCGATAATTTTTTTCTAGCTAACTAATCGTACATGAGAAGGGACTAATAATGGGAGATTCTTGTTTTTTTTTTGTGAAGACCGTGAGAATATACGGTTCATTTTAAAACAATGGCGTGTTTTATTATTAATTTCGGTGGAAAGTGAAATTAGTGAGAATTAAATAAAACAAGAATGTATTATTAAAATCATTATTTATACTGATGGGTATTATCTGTGGCAAATTTCAACCTATCAATTACTTGTTTAATTTTTTTTTCGTTTAGCATAAAGCTTCGTACTTGGCCGGATTTACAGTTACATAATTGTTTAGTTCCTCCTGAAAGGATATGCCATCAGATTCGAAAAGAAAGAAGTTGACACCTAATAGAGGCACCGTAATCGACAGTTTCCGCCGTTTCTATAAATTTGTGCCTCGAATTATTTATAGAAAGCAAAAGTTATTATCGGTGACATTGTCTTTTTTCTGTTTAGGTTAGGTAATGAGAGATATTTCACGCTTCATGTACTTGGCACTTTTTAAGATTTATTTCAGTAATTCTAGTTTAATATTTATAGCTCCAGTGCCGTGCCGGGAAAGGCTGGAGCGGAATATCGATATTTTCGGTATATCATAATATCATATCGATTTAATAGATCGAATCTCAGAGAAGGGAATGCTGTGGTACATTATTTTAAAGCGTATTAAATACACTGTTTGTTGTTTTTTAGATTCGAGCCACTGCGTGTGGAAGACAATAATAATTAGAGAAATTACTTATCATTCTCGTCCTTAGTCGACCCTGTATATTCGTGAATTTTACTGTAGCCCAAAACAACTAGTTAGCGTAAATAAAATTAGACAGACTCTTGCTTAAGTAAACTTATTGAACTGATAGATGCACACATCGCGCATCGGGGCTTTATTTTGTGATCTTAGTAAAACCTTTCATCGTGTCTCCTTCAAGCTACTCATGAATAAAGTCAGAGTCAGCTAGTATAAAGCTGATCACATCATACCTCACAAATAGGAACCAAATGGTTGACATATAATGGTCGTATATCAGAACTGGAAGATGTGTCATATGGTGTGCCCCAAGGTCCAATGTTAGGGCCGCTGCTCTTTATGATCTACATAAATGATCTTGATAGTTATGACCCTGGGGCTGACTTGATTCTGCGGATGACACGACTGTTATAAAAAAGGCTAAATATTTATGTGAATTAGTAGCAATCATGAATGCCTTACAGAATGGTTTACTGCAAATCAGTGATATATACAAGAAGTATACAGCCCACGGGAATTATTTAAAAAATTAAGGGCGGTGAATAATCAACGATATTTTTAAAAAAATACCGACTATAAATAGATAATTTTAAAATTAATTTGTGCGATGCTCTATGAACGTATTGTTTAAAGACCCGTAAATTACCGTAACCGAATCTTCATTATCGGAGTTTTGCCGGAATATAAATTTGTCTTACAGTAAATGTACCGTAAGCTGGCTGGTTAGTATAGTTTTACTATATCATTAATTTAATTAAAGTTTACGCGTTTTGGTAAACAATGTGTAATTAGTTTCGTTATTTATATATAGGAAGATGCAGCTACAATACACGGCTGCCAATATATTCAGTACGATTACGTCGTTTCGTTACCCTTTAACAGAAAAGTACCTTCTATATACCTACTAGTGAGTAACGATTTCTGAAATTACGACAGTTCAGCTCGACTTAAAAATTTTACCTGAAAAAGTTTATCTTATTATTACGCCAACAGTGAGACAAGAAATAAATGGTACACCAAAACGACACTAAAAATATCTCGTAGCAGGTAAAAATAAAACATTTGTCAACACTGGCAACACCGATTGATGAAGATATACTTATTTATTTCGTAAAATGTATATTTTAAAAACGGTGACAAGTAAAAACTATTTGTTATGACAAACTCAACCTTAAAATATCAATGTCTTTTTGTAAATGCTGGTTAACACACCTTGCTAGGTAAAAATTAAGAGTACTTCAATACTTGCCCTTGTTAATTAGATTTACAAAAGTCCTAATTGGCCCCTTAAAATTTGTAGACGAATCTTCGCTAAAGGTTTCGTTAGAAGATCTGCCAACTGTTGCTCTGTAGGAATTTGCTTCAAAGCTATAGAACCTTCTAATACTTTTTCTCACACAAAAAAGTGTCTTATACTAATATGCTTGGTCCTACGGTGTAACTCTGGATTATGAGCCAACTTAACTGCTGCTGAGTTGTCCACTTGCAGAATGGGAACGTCTCTAAGTTGCCAAATTTCTTGGAACAATCTCTTCAACCAAATCAATTCTTTTGTAGCTTCACTGGCTGCAATTAATTCTGCTTCTGTAGTTGATGTTGCCACTATGCCTTGACGTTGACTTAGCCATGATATTGATCCATGGGAAAACGTAAATACTACTCCTGAAGTTGATCTCCCAGTATATGAACAACCTCCAAAATATGCATCACTGTAGCCTTCGATCTTGGGATCTTTTGCTGATCTATACAAGATACCTAAATCCTTTGTACCAGCAAGGTATCGTAAAACTCTTTTTGCACAAATGCCGTGTTCTTGGTTAGGATTTTGTAAAAATCTTGACAAATAACCCACACTATAGGCTATATCTGGTCTGGCCCAAACCATTAGGTACATTAGAGCTCCTATGACTTGTCTGTAAGGAAAATCTACTGGTGTTGAATTTTCACTCTGTATGGTGCTTTCAGGCGGTTTAAGCATCGGAGTTGATACAGGTCTACATTGGGAAAATCCAAACTTTTCTAGTACTTTTTCTGTATAGCTTCTTTGGTTTACTCTTATCCCTTCTTCTGACTTCTCAAGCTCCAAGCTTAAGTAATAACTTGCTTCTTTAGAAGTTATCTTGAATTATTTTCCTAAATCTGCCAAAAGAGTGTCTAATTCTACTCTAGACGAAGCCACAATCAATCCATCGTCCACGTACAAAGTAAGAAACATCTTTTCTCCATTACATTTTCTTATGTACAAACATGGATCGGCTTCACTTACTTTAAAATTTAGTATTAAAAGGAAATCATTGAATCTCTTATTCCAACATCTAGGTGCTTGTTTTAGGCCATATAAGCTACGCTTTAACTTATAAACCTTTTTGGAATCATCATGATAACCTTCTGGCTGATCCATATATATAGTCTCTTCTAAAGTACCATATAAAAATGCTGTCACAACGTCAAACTGTCGTAAGTACATCTTCTCACTAGCTGCAACACTTATAACGGATCTTATTGTGGATAACTTGGCTACTGGACTAAATGTTTTATCGAAATCTATGCCTTCGCGCTGAGCAAAGTCTTTTATTACTAGTCTGGCTTTAAACTTATCTATGCTTCCATCTGGATTTATCTTTACTCGGTAAACCCACTTACAGGGAAGAGCTTTAAATCCATTTGGCAAATCTGTGTGCTCCCAAGTCTCATTTTTGAGTCATTTTCTATCAATGAACTCATTTCTCTGTCAATAGCTTTCTTCCATTCATTTCTTTCCCTGGTTTTAAGCGTTTCTTTATATGTTTGAGGAGTCTCAATCGTGCATACTAACTCTTCAGCTAGGTGAATGTATTCTTCAAAACGATCAGGGCATTTTAAAGTTTGACGATTTCTTAAATTGTATGAAGAACTTTCTTCCTCATATTCACTTTCTTCCACATCTCCTATCTCAGTTTCCAAATTTCCATCTTGTACACCATCCTCTTCTTGCTGTTCTGGTAACTCTTCTACAATCTAGTTTCATCCGTATTTCTGTCTTGCGATCTCATGGGAAGTTCGATATATCTATCTGTGCTTTTCTGGTCTGTAGAGCTTATGGGTACTTCTTTACATACTTTTAGTTTCTCTTGGAACTTAACATCTCTTGAAACAAAAACTCTATGTTTCTCTTTTACCCAAATTCTTTAGCGTTCATCACCATCATAGCCTACTAGATAGCCTTTCATTGCTTTCTTTTCCATTTTTCGCCTTTTCTGAACTGGAATATGGAAATAACAAGCGCTAGCAATTATCCTTAAATGCTTTATTCTTGGTCTTTTTCCATACCATAACTCATACGGACTACTGTAGATTTACCAGTTCTGTTTAGTACATAGATGGCTGTGTTGACTAATTCTGCCCATAGTCCTGGTGGAAACTCGATTTCTGGATTGGAAAACTTAAATGTTCTAGCCATTTCTATAGTTGTTCTGTTTTCTCGCTCACTACCGCCATTCTGTTGAGGTGTATATGGCGCTGTTAGTCTTATCTTATACCTTTACTTGTTAGTAACGATCTAACCTCATTATTGTCAAACTCTCCACCTCCATCTGACAATAATTTTGTTATCGAATGATCTGCGTTTTCTACCAACTGCAGCATATCTTTTAATCTATCCTTAACTTCGGATTTCTCTTTTAAAAGATAACTAATTCTAAACTGCGTATAGTTGTCTTTAAAAATTAAAAGGTACCTGTACTTTTGAAATGATAAATCAAAAGGTCTCACTAAATCAGCTGATATTAACTCTGCAGGTTTGGTAGCTCTCTCTCTTGTACCAAAAGGAAGCCTATGCATCTTTCCATAAATACATGCTTCACAGAGTTCTTGGTTCATTTTGACTTTGATTCCCATCTCTTTCTTAAATTTTGCTCTTACGTACCTCTTGTCTTGGTATCCCCATCTCTCATGATACAGTTGTAACATCGATTTATCAGCTTCTGCAATACTACAGTGAATCTCTGCTTCTGGAATGATCGGATTCATTTTAAGCTTGTACCATCCTCGACCAACCTCTCTGGTTCCTGTTAATGCATTATTTCCAGTTTTAAACGTACATTCTGTTGATGTAGACGTAAAAATACTGTCATCTATATTTCTATCATGTGCTGCTAGAACTGAAAATAGATTTTTCGATATCTGAGGAACATACCATATGTCGTTCAAGGTAAGCAAATCTTGTTTTCTATTTTTATTGGAATACAGAAATTGTATTGTACCTTTTCCAACTGCTCCTAACATCTCGTTTCCTGCAGCTCTTATATTACACGGACTGTCAAACTTCTGAAAATCGACGAAATACATGGGTGTATTTGTAACATGCCTGGTTGCGCCATTATCTACCCACCAAACTGACTCATCATGCTCTGTGATCATAGCTTCATCTAAAGATAACAATATCATATTTGCACCTTCTTTAGTCTTCACATCTGATGTCTTTTGTTTGTTCGTAGGCGGCCTACCATCAGCAATCCAGTTTTTACAATTACGTACCCAATGACCTTTTTACCATGCAATAATTGCAACTGGTGTCCTTACTTCTACTATGTACCTTAGCATGCTTTTCTACGACGAGAGCCTCTTGTTCATTGTTGCCATCCTTACTCTTCGCAAAATTTCTCTCAAACATGCAAAGCTGTACTGTCAAATCATCTAATGTCTTTGAAAGCAGCATCCAACTTGTCTTAAAGGTCTTGAACTTTTCTGGTAAAATATGTAAAACTTTACAAACTACCATTAACTCTGGAAGTGTGTTTTCTTTCTTTAATGCTAAACCGCTGCTTAACTCAGAAAACAGGCTCTTCAACTTGGCTATATGGGTCGACACATCTTCGTTCGCTGTCCAGTTAAAAGCAAAGAAATCTGTACAAAGCTTAAATAACTGATCCTTCGCTGATGCTTCAAAGAGATCTTTTAGTGCGAGCCACGCATCATGGGCTGTGGTTTTGTCCATGATCTTTTGATATACATTATCAGTTATTGCGCTTGTGATCATTGACTTAGCATAACTATTAGCCTTACGGTACAAATCAGAATCCTCTTTGAATTTCTTCTTTTGACCTTCTGTTGCTTCCTCTCCAAGCGGTTTGGGCCTCTTTAGCTTGCAATCAATAACATCTAACGCACCTTCATGATAATCTAGCATATCCCTCATTTTGTTCTTCCATATTGGCCAGTCGGTCTCACTTGTTAATGGTTTGATATGTTTCACTGGATCCATACTTTCAATCTTCTGTACTAAGTAAAAATTCTGCCTTTAACTAAAGCTTCTAACTTAGGTAACGTACTGGTCACATAACCTGATGAAGATATACTTATTTATTTAGTAAAAATGTATATTTTAAAAAGGGTGACAAGTAAAAACTATTTGTTATGACAAATTCAACCTTAAACTATCAATGTCTTTTTGTAAATGCTGGTTAACACACCTTGCTAGGTAAAAATTAAGGGTACTTCAAAACCAATAACCAGTGGCGTAGCATAAATGAAATGCTACTATATTCTTGCGTGTACAAAAAATCTGCAATAGACGAAATAGCTTCCATAAACTAGTTCCAAGAAAGCAGTACATGGACATGGAAGATTAATTTATTTATGTGCTTACAATATGACTACAAATTTATGAGGTCAAGGAAATAATACACTGAACACAATAATAGATAATGCAGACATTACTTTATCTCTCTTGCGAGACGAAAATTTCAATGCGTGTCGTGACGTGGCCTTGAAAAATCACTCTCATGCAGTCAAAGATATAAAAAAAAACGGATTTTGAAATGCTCAATGGCTGCTAAAACATAACTTTTTTCTCAAATTCCATTCAACTTTTTTTTATAAATACGTCTAAGCGAAAATATGTAAACGCGGTTCGTGTTTTACTCGGGTTGTCTTAAGCGATGTAAACGTACTAATTAACGCGTAGCTTTTGACCTACGACCTACTCGACCGAAACGACACCCCGTCACCCCGAAAAAGTGCCTATACTATGCTGAAAAAATAATCTCTATTTAGCATGTTGTTGTTAATTAAATAAATTAAACTGTACTGATCTGACATTCAAATTCAAATTTCCCCTAATTTTGTTTTTTTTTTGTAAGGATGCCGCGAATGAAATGAAAATTATATGTGAGTGATTTTGATTGATTTGTAAGGTTTCTGGAGAGGTTTCATTTATATTTACATTGAACTTTTGAATTATGTTGTTAATACATAATACCGAGAGAGAGAGAGAGAGAGA